>AWOL01S0037131.1:4347-116478 GCA_000715115.1 Nicotiana otophora | reverse complement strand
CACACAACAAAGAAAAACTGAAAAACGGGAGGTACCAACTCCCGCGTGCAAAATAGTAAATTCGAAGCAAGAACAATAGAACCTGAAGTCACCACGAGTGCCAATAAAGGTGTTGTCCACAGCAGCCATGTTGGAAGTTGCCGCCCGCTTTGCCCAAGGCTTGCCGGAACCCCAATAACTCAAAGAGAGACATATTTAACAAATTTAAAAGAGAGATCGGGATTAGTCGCGCTCTCTGTTTTTTTTTATATAACAGAGGAGTAGCTGCAAAACCCTAGGCCAAGGAGAAAATGGAGAATCGAAGCAAAGTAAAGTGAAGAAAGCAAAAGCCGAAGCCCAAATCTGCTCTGCTCTTTTGCCCAAATCTCTTGACGGAACCAATTGCAGGAATTCAGCTTGAAACCAGAGGAAAAATCTCTTTACCGTACAGCGAACTCAAAAACCCGATTGCGAGGAATTGAAAGTAAATATTGAAAACAGAGGGAAGAGAAAGAGACAAAAGCACCGTTTGAAAAAAGCAAAGAAAATCTTGAAATTGTAGCAGAGAAATTGGGTAACAAGAAATTCAAATTAAAAGACAAGATGCCGAACTGCGTAACAAGAAATTAGGAAGAAACACACACAATTGACAGCATAAAATTACTCAATAAGATACAAACAATAAAACTTGCGCAGAACACTTAAGCAAAAAAGAATGCAAATATTAAAACTTGTATAAATGTTTAAACGCAAGAAAGACTCATGACTTGATCAAACTATGTCTTTATTCACAATAAACGTGCCGAAGCGGCAAAAATACAAAAGTTGGAAAACAAAAAAGGAAAAGCTAAACTGTTGCATCTCCAGAACCCGGAGGAAGAGAAGTGTCTGAGTCCCCAGGGGAAGTGGGTAGATCCATAGATGACTCAACATCTTAGCCCTCATCAGTTTGGCCTTAAGAATCATTGTCTTCCGGTTCCTCTTCAGTTCCCAAAGTTTCAGAATCTGAAGCATCAAGTTCTGCCGGGAGACTCCTTTTAGCAGTTAACTTAAGCTCACGGACCTTAACGATTTCGGCTTCAAAGTCAATGAAACCCGTTTTAACCTTTTCCATAGTTTTTCTCCTCATGATATACATAACATAAGTTTTCTCAACAAGGAGGGAAGTCGTTTGATGCTTGAGTTCTTCTTTAAGATGGATAACCTCGGCAGAAAGGTTTTCCCAGCCGGATCTAACAGATGTGAGGCTAATATCAAGGTCACGGACGGTTGAGCTAAAAATCCTATATGCTCAATAGTCTTCTTATTCTTCTCCTCCAACTGGGCATGCTTCACCCCCGCAACAGCAAGCTCTTCAGTTTTTGGAGTTCAAGGTTGCCTCTAAGTTGGTCAATCATTCAGCGGAGGTAGCCTCGCGATCGGTTGCAGCAAGAACGACGCTATGGACTTCAGTCCACTTGGCTTTGGCTTTATAAAATTAAATCCTCAGCGGGCCAATCTCTTGGCTATGGGTTTCCACTTGCTCACTTTGCTGCAAACCAGCCTTCAATGCAATAGCCTCAACAACTTTGGCTTCCCATTCTGAGAGGCGGGGAATTATTTTCTCCCGCTTGGCCAAAAGTTGATCCCGTGCGGAGGTAAGTTCTTCTTTTTCCCTAATCAACCTCTAGATGCCCTCGAAAGCAAGGAAATTGGCCTACGAAACAAGAAAGGAAAACTCACAATACTTTTCAGTCAAAGATAGAAAAAATGACAAAAGAAGAGAAGAGAGTACCGATGCGACGTTGTTGAACAAGCACTCTCCCAAGAGAGCTTGTATCTTTTCCCAATCTTTATCTGAAGCCAAAGGCTTTAGATATTTAGCAAATTCCACCCACATGGGATAGCAAATTGCATCCGGTAGAGACCGAAAGAGTAACACTCCTCCTCCTGTACGGATATTCTGAGGGGGAGCATAAGTTTGCCCCAAATTCCCATGAACTGGGGACTGGGGGAGAGGAACACCCTCTTCTCGGACAGATGCGGCCGAGGGAGACGATGTAGCAGTTGCTGGTGGAAGAGTTGGTGAAGAAGGAGATGAAGATGATGGTGTTAAAGGATGAGTAGCATCTGCGACAAATTTAGTGCTGGTTGTTGGTTGCTCACCAACCGAAGACGACAAGGACCCGGTACTCAGCCTCACAATACCGGGTGCAGCGACTAGGATCCGGAAGCGGGAGTTAGCATTTTCCACCATCTCATACTCCCGCAAAAGCGCCGAGATATCGCCCTCGGTTAGTGTAGCTAACTCAATAGATTAAGCAGTCTGTTGAGTTAAGAAAGGTCATCGTCTTCTATATAGATAAGCTCCATCCTCGATAGCTTCTCCATCATCGTCAATCATCACAGTACTTATGGCTGGCTTGGGCGGATAGCTCGTCACTACGCCTTCCGGAGACGACTCGAGGGCAACATTCTTCGCCCTTTTACTCTTTCCCAGGAACACCTTCTTTTTTGTTGCTTGTTCTCCGGCCGGGGACTCCGAAAAGAAGCTTTCTGTTTGTGAAAAAGCTTTCTACAACAGCCTCGCCACATCAGCAGGATCAGCCAAAATGTCCTCTTTCGTGACTACAACTGAGGCCTGGGTAGACCTATATTCAACAGGAGAGCAGAATCAGATAACTTTCTCATAAGAAAAGGTAAGGACATGATGAGTTAAACTTACCATGATTTTTGGCCTTCCACCCATATTTCAGGGACAACTCTTTCCACCGACGGGTTTCGGGCGTAGTAATGTCCAAAACTTTCTGAACCCATTGGTCCAAGTCCTCAACTATATAGGGAACCCATCGAGTCGTTGAGGCAGGAAAAGAAATAAAAGTTAATAATGACGAGAAAAGAATCTTTAACAAGAGTATAGTAAATAGTATACTTACGAGTACGGTTCCACAATTCCGGAAAGGAAGGTGCCGATGCCGGAATGATGTCACAAATGGCAACGGAAACAAATTGTTCCATCCACCCACGGTTGTTATCATCACCCATGTTGGATAGCAACGCATGGTGGCCTCGCTTGCTAAATTTGGGGGAATAAAGGTTCATCACATAAGCTAAAGATAGCTCATCTCCCATTTCCTGGCACAAGCACCGGAGGCAAGCAATCGTCCTCCACACGGAGGGACTCACTTGTGCCAAACACACTTGATAGCGGAGGCAAAACTCCTCAATGACGGCGTCAAGCTCTCCACTTAGAGAAAATTGCCCCAAAGTGAAGGGATACGTATAGACATACGTAATACCCTTCTTGGATAAGATTGCCCGCTCCGCTAGGTCGAGAGAAATAATGTTTAAATCTTGGCAACGAAAATCTTCCTTCACAACAGGAATGCTGGTAGGATGGATGGAAGAAGAATATCTGCTAACGGCCCTTGTCAAGGGTTAACAAAAGGAAATTTCTCTTCGAAGTCTTTTATTGTGACAAGACTTCTAGGGATGATGGTGCTCACTGTTGGAGGAGAGGTGTCCTCGGCTTTGTTTTTGTTCTTTGAGGAACTGGTATTTTTTGACGAAGAAGCCATCGTATGTTATGGAAGAAGGAAAAACTTTTCTCGCTTGAAGAGAGTTGAAGAACAGAATGCAAGTTGAATAAAGAGAGTTTGAGAGAGTTTGGAGAATTATGGAGTATGAATGAAGGAAGTTGATGCGTATAAGTAAAGGTTTAGGCGGTTAAATTCGTCGCCATGATTACCTTGATAACCGAAAAAAGTTATGTTGAAGTATGGGATGATGCGTGTTCGGGGCATTAAATGCAGAGAGACGTGCTAATCAACCGTTAGAAGCTTTTCAGAGTCGATCAGAGAAATTCCCGCCAAAAAGAATATTTTTACCAACTTCCCGGTGACACAAAGTTATATCACCGAAAAGCAAGAGGACTATCTGTATATGGTAAAATATTCTATGTTAAGTGGCTTCATAAGAGAGTGACACGTGGAGCCAAAGCTAAATGATAGTTAAAACCGAAGACAACTGTTCCATTTATCACCGGAAGGAATGACGTTCATAAAGACGTAATAGATGCCTGCCACCCGGTAGCATTTAATGGAGAATATTCCACAACATTTAGTACACTGTCCGTTACAAAGAATTTATCATTTATGCTCACCGTTACACACTCTTCAATGGCCCTCATAATTGGCATTAAAGAAGGGAATGATCCTAGGACTTTGTTCCCTAGGCGCAGCTATAAATAGTGAGTTCAGTTATCATTGTAAAGGATACGAATTTTCTGGCAAACATATACTATAATCTAATCTATACAATTTTATCTTCTTATTTTTCGATTCCATTAATGTTGTGCTCCTGAATGTACTGTTTCTGCTATTTCATCTTCATATCAAGGCTAAGTACCGTTTACGGGTAAACAAGATGGTTGTTGCAACTTACGCATGAAATCAATTTTGTGTTTTGCTGACTAGTAGGTGCTCAACTGGCTTCTTTATATTTTGATCTTGTCATTTTCAAAGTCACTCCGCTACTGCCACGTTCTCTATGTTCTGCATTGCTCACTCCGGCTTAATATTTGCTTTTTTACTTCTCTAAATTTAGTTCTGATTTTAATTTTGATTAGCCTTTTCAATTCCTAGTTGGATTGAAACAAAGGATTTAATTTTCATTCAAGACAATGTCTCACTGCTCGAGTAGCTCACCAGGGTGTAGATGCGGATTTATTGCTAATAAGTCCATGGCATGAACTCCTTCAAATATTGGGATACGTTTTTTAAGTGCCTAAAGCCTGAGGTAACATAATTTGTTTTTCATGGGCTCTTCTTATTTTCTGATTTGGGTGTAAATTACTTTTTCAAGGGTTCTTCAAATGAATCTTCAACCTTCAATCTGACTTTGATTACCAACTTTGAAACCCTAGCTCAAGGTTTTGTAGCCATGAAAATTTGACAGAGATAAAATGAACGAATGGGTAGGTTTACACTTTTAATAAATGGATCAAGAGAGGTAAATCGAGGTATATTAAAAATGTAGGTGGGGAAATAGTGGGGTAAGAAAAAAGAATGGGGGATGGAGGGAGTTTAAGAGCCACTTGGATTTTTAAAGGGCAAAAATAATTTTTGGAATTAAAAAATACTAAAAAATCAATTTGTTAATCAAAAAGGGTATGGATGACTCTGATCGGTCACGACAGGGGAATATCTACTACCCAAACTTTAAACGAGGGGCATAATTGTTCTATTTTATATAGTAAAATAATAGTTTTGGTTCATTTCCGTATTATATAAAGGTTCAGATGATGGTTGATGGTTGCAAATTACGCAAGAAAGGAATTTTGTGTTTTGCTTACTAGTAGGTGGTATATTGTTTTGTTGTTTCATGCATCTTGTGAGCCTCTAGATGCAAACCACTTCATATATTAGGAGTCCTCTGGTGCATTAGCTAGCTGCTCAATTGGCTTCTTTAAATTTAATCTAAGTACTCATTTTCATGAGAAAAAAAGTAAGTCACTCCTCTACTGCCACGGTCTGTATATTCTGCATTGCTTCACTCCGGCTTAATTTTTTCTTTTTTACTTCTCTAAACTTAGTTCTAAGTTTTGGGCCATCCACTAGAAAGTGCTGAATATGATTATAAATATTGATTTAGTCTATCTTCTTGTTAAAGACATTACTGGTGAGAGTTGAAAGAAAGGGAGTAATTTTTATTTGGTGAGATCGAGCATAGGTCATATCTTTGTTAACTCATCTACCGCATAAAGGAAAGGACAAAAAAGTAGAAATGAATCAATTCCCTTCCAATTGAATATGTATTCTTGCGTGAATATAACATAATAACTATATATTACTTAACTAGTTAATTAATCCGCGCTTTGCATGGTAATAAAAAATATTAGTGAATTTAGAAATAATTTTGTTGTGAATATACTCGAGATAATTAAGGAGATGGTATAATTTTTCATTCATATGCATAGAAATTTTAAAAAGCAATTACACACACATATAAAGTTTAAAAAAATAGCAAAGCGGACAATATTTCCTACACAAAAAGTGGAAGTATTGTTCCCTAACCAAAGTTTGCAGAAACAATATAGCTATCGACATATGTTTAAGAAGAGGAGCAACAACAAAATCAGTAAAAGACTCATATTAGTGAATTTGTAATCTAAATAATCAGATAACAAAATAAATGACTTTACCGGATTAGACATTTGCACATGGCACTGTATTTTGCAGTGTTTTAAAAGGCATTTTCGGGGTGAGCCCTGGGGCGAGGCGGACCAAAACTGCCCTGAGACGATGGTGGGGCGAAAGTCTCAAGAGGCGTACGCCCAGCAATTCGGAGCGTATGCCCGGGCGTTCGGGGCACATTTTTTTAATGAGGCGTAAGCCCTAGAGACTTTTTCAAATTAAAACAAAATTTGTTGAATAAGTCGTTCATATAATACCCAAATTCTCAAAAGTCAACTTGATAATGACTCAAAAGTTTTAAAAAGAACTGAAATGTATTAAATTTAAAAGGCAAGACTTTTTTTATTGATTGACGCTCTAATTCATGGTCTTTTCAATTCTTTATCTTGTCCGCTAGTCTACTAGTATCTCCCAGAGTAACGAATATTCAATTTTTTTACAAATACAAAGAGAACTCCGTTCTTCTTCATAGCAGCAAGTTCAAAGTTTAAATTACCAGTCATCATTTTTGTTCCTCCATGTATAAATTTTTATTCTTTTCGACTCAAATTACTTGTGCTTCTAAGTGGCGTATAATAGATTGTTTTGACTAGTTTTTTGTGGGGGTGGAGTGCGCGCGCACACACGCGCACATATATATATATATATATATATATATATACAGAGAGAGAGAGAGAGAAAGAGAGTTTTCTTTAATTTTTATGCAATTTTACATGTTTATAAATTTTACATGTTTATAAAATCATAAATGTCCCCACAACTGGGTAGCAGAAGGAAATGCACCTCTATGCATGTATCACAGGTATGCATGTTAAATGCAATGCATCTCGATGATGAGCTCATATACTCACACTCTCAGAGTACTGAATCTCACTGTCTCGTATTCTCTCTCACTATGCTCAGCACACTCAATCACTCGGCATTGTACAATACCCGCTGAGGCGTGAAGCCCGATCCATATATGATCATAAGGCCTGTTGCGGCGTGCAACTCGATCCACATATACATAGTCGACTGCGCTCATTGGAGGTGTGCAGACTCCGGAGGGGCTCCTTTCAGCCCAAACGCTATAATCCGCACAGACAACGCATGTGTTGCACGGATAACTCACGTGCCATAATATCAATATTTGGAATTGCACGGACAACTCACGTGCTATAGTGACAACATCCTCACAAACAGGCCCCGTGCCTCACTCAGTCATCAATCTCTCCAGTCTCACTCACGAGCTCACAATAGCATGAAACTAGCCCGACAACAATGATATGATGTATCAATAAATAACTAAGACTGAGATATGATATGAATGCATGAATATGACTGAGTACGAAATATCAATGAAATCAGTGAGATGAAAGTAAGAAACGACCACTATGGGTCCAAACAATATCGGCATAATGCCTAAACATGCTATCTAGCATGATTGACAGCTTAACTACTTTATCACATGGTGAAAATACGGATATCAACAAAGTAGGACCACTATACAGTTCCATGGAAACAACAGAATCCCAATTCACATGGTGCACGCCCACACACCCATCACATAGCATGTGCGTCACCTCCATACCAATCACATAATACGTATTTCGGGGTTTCCTATTAGCACTAATATTAGAAGAGTTACTTACCTCGAACAAGCCAATACCAATGTCGAGCAAGTCAAGCGATGCTCCAAAGACTCCATCCCGCGCGTTTCGACCTCTGAACGGCTTGAACTAACCAAAATCACCTCAAATACATCAAACAATGCTAAAGGAACCAACCTCGATCAAAAAAGATCAAATCTTGAATCAAAAGCCCCAAATCGGCCAAAGGTCCAACCCGAGCCCGCACCTCGGAATCCGACAAAAGTTACAAAATTCCACAACTCATTCAATTACGAGTCCAACCATACTAGTTTCACTAAATCCGACTCCAATTCGATATTCAAAACTCAAAATTTCATATTATAAAACTTTAGGCCAAAACCCCCAATTTCCTCTTTAAAATTCACAATCCAATTACCAAAAATGAAGGTAGATTCATGAAATATAATCAAAACCGAGTAGAGAACACTTACCCCAATCCTTGTGATGAAAATTGCTCCAACAATCGCCTCAATCCGAGTCCCATTTTTGCACCTGCGTCACATTAGCCTCTTCCGCAGCATCGCTTCTACGACATAACCTGTGCTTCTGCGAAATCAGGTGAGGACTCGACCCTCACACTTGCGGATAACATATCCTCTTCTGCGACATCACAGGAGCGAACCACCATCCGCACCTACGAAATATGTCGCTTCTGCGCTCTATCACCTCGCACCTGTGCATCCGCATATACGCCCAAATCTCCGCTTCTGCGGTCTTCCTCACCCAACACTATTTCCGCTCCTACGACCCCTTCGTCGCTTCTGTGACCATCGCACCGGCGCAAACCAGCCGCATGTGCAGTCACACCAGAACCAGCAATAGCAACATTAAGTAAAATGATCTGAACCTCGTCCAAAACTCATCTGAGCCATTCGGGACCCTGTCCGAATATACCAACAAGTCCAATAACATAATACGGACCTACCCGAGGCCTCAAATCACGCATAGCAACATCGAAACGATGAATCACACCTTAAATCAGAATCTATGAACTTTGAACTTTCAAATTCAATAACTCGTGCCGAAACATAGCAAATCAATCCGGAATGACTTCAAATTTTGCGCACAAGTCCCAAATAGCATAACAAAACTATTCAAATTCCCGGCACAATCTGAATCAAATATCAAAAAGTTCACTCCCGGTCAAACTTTCTGAAATCCAACTTTCGCCATTTCAAGCCAAATTCTACTACGGACCTCCAAATCACAATTCGGACGCACTCCTAAGTCAAAAATCACCCAACAGAGCTAACGGAACCATCAAAATTCCAATCCGATGTCAACTGCTAAAAGTCAAACATGGTCAACTCTTTCAAATTTAAAGCTCCCTAGTTGAGAATCATACTTCCAAATCAGTCCCGAATAACCTGAAAACCAAAACCGACGATTCACACAAGTCAAAATATCTCATACAGAGTTACTCACACGTGTAAACTACCGAGCGATATGCAAATTCTCAAAACGACGGGTCGGGTCGTTACATCCTCCCCCACTTAAACATACATTCTTCCTCGAACGTGCCAAAAGTTATTCCAAAAGCCATCAAATCGTCGTGTAACCTTACCATGCACATACCCCGGGGTGATCCCACGTCACCCTATCCCGTACAGGTCCGATAACACAACATAACTGAAATTTCTCAATTCAACCTAGCACACAAGCCCTATAATCCAATTTCCAACATCCGAAATTTCTTATAAGATCTGAATCTCGCAACCTAAATGCTGCATAAGTCTGAACAAGCTGTACCAAAAGCCATAACCATTATTGAAATACTCAGAACGCAAATACCACATAGCTCAAATGCTCGAAACAATGATTTCTAATCACAACAGTTGCTCAAAACAACCCAATGTCGGTAATAAACCTCATATCAAACAAGACTTCATTCTAAAACCTTTGTACACTACCGATGATGAAAGAAACACGCAGAAACTCGTAACCATTCATCAAATCCACCAGCCGTGGAGCTCTCTCTCCTTTGACAAGAACCATAGCAAATTTCTAAGCTGACTTTCGATATTATCCTTCCAAATATACTACAATCAAATCTGATAGCACCCATCCTAGATCTGACGACTTCATCTTATCAAATACCAGCTACTCTACTGACATGCCACACCAATACTATCTAATGCCACAACTCGTGCAATCTGTGCACCAATAAGCAACATTCCAGATGTACTCAATCACGAAAATGACTCAAAAAAGAAAACTGTCCTGCAAGCTTGACGGGTACCACCCCGACGCAATGCTAAGAACCCATCACACACCGTAGAATCATATAACACAAATCTAATACTAAGGATCATATCTCAACATAACTTTGTCGTAATGCGCGACCCCATCCAAACACTGATCCATATGAAATACCTCAGCCACCATGCTCAAAATCAATAACCACGCGCAATCCGAGATCAAGTACTTAAAGTGAATTACCATAACTATGGAGAAGCAGATGACACAATGTCACGCAAAACCCGAAAGAACATAACCCATACTCCATCAACCATGCAATACCCAATTACTCATCTCGCTCGAATTCCGCTATAAAGCCCAAATAGGACCACACCAGGTGTGCTTATAATCAACGAATCACAACTCCTCATGGCATAGAAGAGTAACTCCTAGATCATTTCAGGACACGGATAAGCTCAGCAATAACCGAATGACACATCCCTCAACAATAGCATTATGGAGCCAACCAATCCAACTCGGTGTAGAATACACATCCTAATTGGGACTACACATGGACCCCCAAATCAACTCCGGGCATCCATAAATAGATAAATAAACCTCGGAAAGCCTACAATTGACTGAATCATAACACATACTATTATCTGGCCAGCTTTGGCCACGACTTCACAATCCACAACTATGAAACAGTCTGCTCCTGAGAACTCCCAATTTCCAAATCCATAGAACACACGAATCACCATATCCTATCCCAACTCCACCACCAGAATGTCTAACATATCTCTCATACACGATCATCCCACGAGGAATACTTCTAAAACATTTCCGTGCCACATCGCAAAATTTGAATATCAGCGGTCGATTAACCAGAAGAGTGTTGTAGTACCAATGATGTATCCATAAATCAAAACACATTGCCCCTCCTGAAATGTATACTCTCATCAAGCAATACCAAATAGTAATATCATTTACCTAGTCATCTGAAATCGTCCATGTTGCCTACGAATTTTATGACCTTCCCTTCCAAACAAACTGTGATGCCCCTCACGTAAGTCTCAATCCCACACAACACACTGCATATACCATGCCATCATATGAAAAATATGAGAACTTCATAGTTCATTTCGGGTCACAAGCAACTACATACTCAATTAGCCAAGGACCTTCCATTTGACTTCATCCAGGAGGAATTCATTATACACCACATGCTCCTCACACCATTAGGAAATATTCTCGTCGAACTGTGGTAAAAACCATTGAGAACTCTTCGAAGCCCATTTGCACATAACCAAGTTATCATAAACGAATCTCTCTAACTCAACCCAACCACGCAGGTCGCCAAAACCCAAGAGCATTGCCACGAAACACCTGTAGAGACTAGCCACGTCATAAGTACCCAAAGAACCGATCATACCCATTACTATGCTAACCCAACCTACTACCAAGATGTCCTATTTCTCCAAGTCCTTTCCAAATTGCCTTCAGATTGATACTTCTTCTTGCTAGAACACCATGATCCCTAACCAAAATTCACCACACAAGAGACCCTAGTATAAAACCACAACGCCTTAAGGCCCATAAGCCGTTGACTTCCCTCGTAAGCACCCCAAAGCACCACAACCGCGACACCCACTCTAAAGAGACCTTATGTGAGCCTAAAACTGTTTCCTTCACCTTCTCGATACTGAAATTCATAATCCACAGTGATATAAAAATGTCACAAGTGTCGACACCTTCCAATGTAACTCTCAGTTTCTACCCATATACCAATCTTGAAAATTCCAAATCACTACATATAATTCTTGAATCCATTCGAACCATTATCGAGAGTCATCCATTGTACTCAAATCTCAATTGCACCGCCCCAAACGGGCCAAACGACTCGTGCCTCATTGGCACGACGACACCCAAAGGAGTAACCCCTTCTTAACGCGACCAAGAAAATTCCTACTATATGCACACTACATCTTTCACGATTAACCACTCAATCATTCCATAATCCCGTTATACCCATAGAGTGTAATACAACCCGTATCTAGAAATTCCCTTACTCGAGTCATCCTAAATCTCAACCACTACAGTCATAGCTGATTCACCATTATACCTCAAATCGAACCCAATACAACACATAATCCTGTAATCAGCTTGTCGATAGCAGACTCCCCCACTTGTCTCAAAGCCATAGATCAAAACACACAACTCACAATGCCCATACTCTATTACTGTCATAATACCACAGTGAGATTCAACCAAATCCTTCCTCAGCTCTTGTAACGCAAACCATCTAATACTTCACATTATCTGCAAATCTCGCATTCACCCTTGTATAGTCAAGCCAACTTTCACAAGTGATCCAAACTCAAATTGCAACATATATCATTTACTGGTAAAAGAGAACTCTCTATAAAACACCATAAGGACCACACAACCTCAGGGCACATCGCAGGAGATATCCCACCTGCTCTACCTCAAACTGACATCTCTCTACACCCTTTCACAGTCACGACTACTACGCAATCACTTAATCTTCTTGATTCTGAACTCATCAACAAGACATGAGAATCTACTTCACTCCACAACTAAACTACATGAGAGATCCCTCAACACACCCATAACTCGAGACCATACGCCATATCAAGACATATATCAAACACCTAATATTCCTTGCTACCTCTCAAGTAAACTCTTCTCGTCACATTCGAACAATCCGAACACATCTCGCAGTCACATCATACTCACCACATAGCCATTTCACCGCTCATCGAGCCACAAATTCCACTCGTTGGGACATTACCAGACATATGAGTCCAAATGTACAATTTACCACTAAAGCCATCGAGCTTAAGCTGCGATCTAACCATGGACTCAAGTCCTCCAGACTGGCCCATCACCAAAACATCGAATACACATCTTGAACCTCATTCATAAAATCACAAGCCGCTTGTGCTCAACTGATACCCAGAGCTCACATGCGCATACGAATGCGTGGAAGAAATTCAAAGGATTACGCTTCATCATACTGATCTGCAAGACTCTACTAGACACTTGCTAATGACTTGTAGAACCTATGAACCTAGAGATCTCATACCACCTTGTCACGATCCAAAATCCAACTAGTCGTGATGGCACCCAACCCAACCTGCTAGGTAAGCCAGTTAACCACTAACCAATTCCAATAATAATCAATAAAGCAATTAAGTGAAGAAATTATCTGAATCTGACGCATTCCCCAAGAACTAGTAGTACAAATCATGAGCTTTTAAGAATAGAGTTTACAAAGCGGAAATAAAATAAATACATAGTCTGTTTGAATAGTACATAAACAGAATTTTATAGATCTAAAGCTACCACGAACAAGGGGCAGCTATAACCGGGACGCAGGTACATCTTCAAATCCAGATCCCATCGAACAAAGCAACATCAGCAGCCAACTTCTGCACGCAAGGTGCTCAATAATGTAACAAACCTAACCTTAGGTTGCAAGTAGTGACAAGCAAACAAAAAGGTCGGGTCCAACACCAATATTCCACAACAGTTCATAACAGCATAGTACAAGTAACAAAAGAGTATCTCAAAAATAAAAGGCTCAGTTTATTCACAATTCCAGAAAAGTAGGCATTTGTTTTCAAGTATCTCAGTGAAAACCCAAATCTTTTACCGAAAAAGCCAAAATACGAGTAAGTTTGAAAACTGTGATTTTTTCCAAAAATACTTTCAACAATAAGTAAGATGTTTCATCTTCTGATAGCATAAGGAAAGTACTTCTCTATGCCTACATGTTAAAATACAAGTAAAATCATAAATGTCCCTACAACTGGGTAGCAAAAGAAAATGCACATCTATGCATGTATCACAAGTACACATGTTAAATGCAATGCATCTCGATGAAGAGCTCATCTACTCAGACTCTCAGAGTACTGAATCTCACTGTCTCGCATTCTCTCTCACTATGCTCAGCACACTCAATCACTCAGCGATGTACAATACCCGTTGCGGCGTGTAGCCCGGTCCATATATGACCATAAGGCCCATTGCGGCATGCAATCCGATCCACATATATATATAGTCGGCTACGCTCACTGGGGGTGTGCAGACTTCGGAGGGGCTCCTTTAAGCCCAAGCACTATAATCCGCACAAACAACTCACGTGTTGCACGGACAACTCACGTGCTATAATATCAATATCTGGAATCGCACTGACAACGCTCATGCTATAATGACAACATCCTCACAAACAGGACCCCAGCCTCACTCAGTCATCAATCTCTCCAGTCTCACTCACGAGCTCACAATATCATGAAACTAGCCCGACAATAATGATATGATGTATCAATAAATAACTAAGACTGAGATATGATATGAATGCATGAATATAACTTTGTACGAAATATCAATAAAATCAGTGAGATGACAGTAAGAAACGACCACTATGGGTCCAAACAATATCGGCATAATACCTAAACATGATATCTAGCATGATTGACAACTTAACTACTTTATCACATGGTGAAAACACGGATATCAACAAAGTAGGACCACTATATAGTGCCATAGAAATAATAGAGTCCCAATTCACATGGTGCACGCCCACACGCCTATCACCTAGCATGTGTGTCACCTCAATACCAATCACATAACACATATTTCGGAGTTTTATACACTCAGCACTAAGATTAGAAGAGTTACTTACCTCGAACAAGACAATACCAATGCCGAGCAAACCAAGCAATGCTCCAAAAATGCCATCCCCCGCGTTCCGACCTCCGAACCACTCGAACTAAGCAAAAACAACTCAAATACATCAAACAATGCTAAAGGAACTCATCCCAAATCTTGAATCAAAACCCCAAAATCGGCCAAAATCTCGGAACCCGATAAAATTTATAAAATTCAACAACACATTCAATTACGAGTCCAACCATACTAGTTTCACTCAAATCCGACTCCAATTCGATGTTCAAAACTCAAAAATTCATATTATAAAACTTTAGCCAAAAACCCACAATTTTCTCTTTAAAATTCACAATCCAATTACCAAAAACGAAGGTAGATTCATGAAATATAACCAAAACCGAGTAGAGAACACTTACCCCAATATTTGTGATGGAAATTGCTCCAACAATCGCCTCAATCCGAGTCCCACATCTCAAAATATGAAGAAAGAACCAAAACCTCGATTTATAGCTTCTGCCAGCATTTTCGCACCTGCGGTACATTAGCCGCTTCTGCGGCGTCGCTTCTGCGGAATCAGCTTAGGATTCGACCCTCGCACCTCCGAACAACATATCCGCTTTTGCGACATCGCATGTGCGAGCCACCATCCGCACTAGCGAAATACCTCGCTTATGCGCTCCATCACCTCGCACATGCGCATCCACATATACGCCCAAATCTCTGCTTCTGCGACCATCGCACCTGCGCAAACCAGTCGCAGGTGCGGTTACACCAGAACCAACAATAGCAACACGAAGTAAAATGATCTGAACCTCGTCCATAACTCATTCGAGCTACTCGGGACACCGTCCGAATATACCAACAAGTCCAATAACATAACACGGACCTACCCGAGGCCTCAAATCACACATAATAACATCGAAATGACGAATCGCACCTCAATCGAAATCAATGAACTTTGAACTTTCAAATTCAATAACTCGTGCCGAAACATAGCAAATCAATCCGGAATGACTTCAAATTTTGCGCACAAGTTCCAAATAACATAAAGAAGCTATTTTAGTTCCCTGAATCACAATTCGAATCCGATATCAAAAATTTAACTCCCGGTCAAACTTTTCAAAATTTAACTTTTCCCATTTAAAGTCAAATTCCACTACGGACCTCCAAATCACAATCCGGGCGCGCTCCTAAGTCCAAAATCACCCAACGGAGCTAACGGAATAATCAAAACTCCAATCCGAGGTCAACTACTAAAAGTCAAACTTGGTCAACTCTTTCAAATTTAAAGCTCCCTAGTTGAGAATCATTCTTCCAAATCAGTCCCGAATAACCTGAAAACCAAAACCGACGATTCACACAAGTCAAAATACCTCATACGGAGCTACTCACGTCTGTAAACTACCGAGCGATGTGCTAATACTCAAAACGAGGGATCGAATCGTACACTTAATTAAATAAGCTCCTATTCTAGAAAAGTCTTTACTTCCCCTCGACCCTTCATTATTTTTTCTTCTTCCTTTTTGCGTTATTTTCTTCTTTTTTCTTTTTGCACCCTCTAGTATTTTCTGTCTTCCACTCAAGGTCCAATACTTGCTTCGGCTAGAACTTTAACAGAATCTTTGGTGATCATTTTCTCCCTCTCCTGCCGCTACTTTCTCTATTCCTTTTCTTTTATTTCCTTTTTTCCATCGTTCTTGATGCTTGTCCAAGAAATCCAGATTTAGCTTCCCCTTTCATGCCAAAAAACCTTAGTTTTTTTTTAATCCTAATTCTCTGTTAAATGATTAAAAACAATCTAGTTCAATATTTCCATCACCCATCCGATACATTAAGAAAAGTGGATTTTAAAAGAAAAGAAAGAGAGATCTAGGTAGCGAGAGCCTAGAAAGAAAAGAGTCCCAACATTCTTATGCTAATGTTATTTCTGAATTATTGTTCATTTTCTTTTATACTATAATATTGACAAAAAACAATTCACATTATTAGTGTGGAATAAATTATTCCAACCAAAAACTTTAAACTTATGATATTATAATTCAATAAATTGTAAGAAGCTGGTAGTAGTGTATTACCTTTGTATACGGGTGAAATCGAGCTCATATTGCATCCTAGCCTCCGACAAAATAAGTCAGATTCGAGACATGACAACAAGCAACCGAAATCGAGCCAAAGTCCCACCGGACCAGAACCCGGGACATGACGCCTACCTTCAAGAATATCGAGGCCATGGTCCCGGAATCGGTCCTTGCCTCGAACGACTTCGAAGAATATTGTCGGACAATCCAGCATAGTCAACAGAAGGCCGAGATATCCGCGACCAGTCGAATATTACAGCGGGGATATCGGCACGTATCGATAAGGAACCGGCGATCAGTGAATCAGAAGATTGTTTTTACCTTTTATGGAGCCGTACCTAAAATAGGACTCTCCTACTATATAAAGGGGGTCTAATCATTCATGAAGGACATTGTAACACGCACTTAAAAGCAATATATTACTATTTTCTCTGCCTTTAGCTCTTGCTCTTTTTCATCGATATCGGTCGTGGTGAGCTCGGCTCGAGGGCGGCTATTTCATTAAGGCCGAAACTATCCAACTCATTTGGTTTGAATTTATTTTATCCCCGTTTATTCAATAGTAACTTAATTTATCGCTTTGTATCAAGTTAATCCGCGTATTTTTAAAACAACTTACAAATTTAATTATTATCCGATTTTGAGGGTAAACAACCTTTTATCAAAAACCATATCGTGTACTCCGTTCGCTAGCCCTAGCATCTGCATCAACATGCCTCCAACCTGCTCGACATTGCGTCAAGAAGCTCTCCTCTATGCCCGATTGCCAATGAAGAAAGATAAATTAGAATACATATATAGCATTCATATACTGTAAGTACTCATTGCAATTTGACTAAATGGCACCGAACCACTTTATAAAATGACTCAAAAGAAAAACTACTCTAATTTTATTGGAAATTAAACAGCAAACATCAAAGAGGAAGAGAAGGGATTATATTTTACTATTATGACATTGATTGACAAAAGGTAGTAGCTATGAAAAAACATAATAACAGACACAAACATGCATCGCAAATTAAGAACTGAATTTGACAAAATAAAACAAGAATAAGAGTTTAAAAAAAACAAAAGTAGCATTAACACATTGAGAGATGTTGGTGAATTTGGGAAAAGATATAGAGAATAGGCTAAGGTGTGTCCATGCATGTTGAGGTGGAGAGAGTATGTTTTGACGAGTCCGGAACCAAAATGTAGTTCTTTTGGACTCAAAGAATCAAAATGTGTGGAAAAAATTAGCAGTGGCCATAATATATATAATGCCCTTTTAAAGGGCACTATACCTTAACGGTCGTTTGCCCAATTAAGTATAGCGTCCTTTTAAAAGCCGCTATATATATAAAGCCCTTTTGAAAGGCTCTATATATATAAAGCCCTTTTGAAAAGCGCTATATATATTATGTGGGCCCACTAATAATTCTTCTGGGCTTAACTGACATAATAATAATTTAACTGGGTATAGCGCCCATATTTAAGGCGCTGTACCTCAAATAATTGTACCTCCGGACTGGTTTTTGCCTTATTTAAAGAGGTTAAGGATTTTGTAAAAATCCTTTCATAAATATTGTCAAGTCTTCTGAAATATTTTTTCGTTAAGTTGTTTTGCATTTTGTCATAATGTCTGAAGAGCGAAGAATTAGGGTTTCATTATATTGGGGAGGAGGGGAGGGGGTGAGGTTGTGGTGGCGAATAACTCAGTAAGCTATAGTTTATCTCCACAATATCATGTTAAGTTTCTACTTACAATGGAGTACGATACATTGGTATCGTTGTTATGTTAAAAATTAAGTGTGAGTAAACGTTCGGTGACTATTAAAATAACCGGAAGATATATGTATTCTGTCACTTCGCAAGGGGTTACTTGTTATGCTGAGTTTAACATCGAAAACGATGAAACTCTGAGAGATTTTTTGAGGACTCCGGATGAATACCGGGAATTTCGTGTGATAAAAATATTGGAAATGTACGTCAAGGCTGAAGACGTTCGTAATAATGAGGTTGCGCAAAGTAAGGATATCCCTCAGTCATTGGGTGGTTATTTTGAAGTAGGTTTAGCCAAACAGGTTCCGGTGGAAAGAGTTTGGCCTGATATAAACTTATCTCCACGAGAGAATAAGGAGCGAGAAAATAATTTCTCTCATAGTTTACATAATCTACAAGAAGAGTGGTAAACTTCAATTTTCTTTTGTGTTACGATATTTATTTTTGACGTATTGAATTTGTATTAACACTCATATATTCCACAGGGGGTACCGGCCAGATATAAATTTTACAAGTTATGAACCAACGCCCAGTTGGAATATGCCTAGTTCTGGTGTGTTGGATCATGGTAGTCCATCTGGGAGTTATCACCAACAGGATAATGTCCATTATGGGATACCAATACATTACGATTTGTAAGTGAAGTGATAAACCTATATGTAAAGTTTGGATCAATTTGAGTAACTCATTATTTTGTTGGTTGTGCAGTGAAAACGAGTAACTTGAAGGTCCTGTCCTTATTCAATTTTCCGAAGACAACATATTTAATCGGGATCTGGCAGATGCGCAAAGTCAGGAAGAGAATAGTGATTATGACAACAATGTCGATGAGTCTAGAGATGGCACACCCTTCCCTGATGAGGGTGATGATGAGGAGGAAGAGAATGCTGAACTTGATTTGATGAGGGAGCATGCTCCACCTCCCGTTAGACCAAGAGTGTATGACGTGCCATTTTATTCAAGGGAGATTCCCTACCTTGATCATTTGCCATGTATGCCGGATGTGGATGCCCTCACAAGGGATATTGATGAAATTCGGACAACAATGTGGGATGAATCTAGAGCAACAGCGTTGTCAAAGGGCATGTTTTTCCCGATAAAGTGCGCCTAAGTAGGGCGGTACGAATGTACAACGTAAAAGCGTGTCGTGAGATCACGGTATCAGAGTCATCTCCAAATATATACAAGGTAGTCTATCGTAGATGATTTACGGGTTGTAATTGGATGCTGCATGCGAGGAAAAAGAAAACAAATATATAGGTTGTGGGTAAATACATTGGCATCCACAATTGTAACATAGACACATTCAGTGGGAATTATTTTAACTTGAATGTTGACTTGATTTCTCTTGTCTTGATTCCACACATTGAACCGTCCATAAGGTACAAGATCAAAGAGTATATAACATCTGTCCACCAGGAATATGGGTGTACCATTACCAAAATAAAGACATTTCTCGAGCGCAAACGTGCGTTTAAAATTGTAATGGTAACTGGGATAAGTCCTTTACATCTCAACCCAGGTACATGGCCGCATTGCAACACTTTAACCCCGGGATTGTTGTTGAATGGAAGCTTGAGCAGAGTTCGGGAATAACAGAACATATATTCAAATATGTGTTTTGGGCATTTAAACTAGCAATTGATAGTTTTGTGCATTGCCGGCCGGTAATATCCATAGACGGTACTCATGTCTATGGGAAATATGATATTAGGTTGTTGATCGTCGTTGAAGTAGATGCTAATGGAAGTATATTTCCCCTAGCTTTTACTATTTGTGCCAATGAAAGCCAAGAGACGTGGACACTATTTTTGAACCATTTGAAGGAGCACGTTGTCAGACAGCGTTGAGGTATTTGTCGAATATCTGATCGGCATGGTAGTATTTTAAGTTCTGTACAGCATTTGCGTGCATGGCAGGAACCATGTGCCTATCACCGTTATTGTGTGAGGCACCTGAAGGCCAATTTCCAGAAGGCATATCCCAACAAGGATTTACATGATTTAATGTTGATGGTTGCAACAGATCACCAAGAGTATAAATCCAGGAGGCGCATGGAATCTATCAGGCAGGAAGACGAAGGAGCCTATCGTTGGTTGATACGACATGAGCTTGACAAGTGGACTTTGCATGAAGATTGTGGCATAAGATGGGCAATTCTGACTACAAATTTGTCAGAGTTGTTTAACCGGGGTATTAAAGTCTGCACGTGGATTACCTGTCACTGCCATAGTGCGGATATCATTCAAGCAGATGGCGGAGAAGTTTGTTGAAAGGGCTAGAGATGCATCGGCATTGATGGAAAGGGGTGTTGAATTTATGCTAATACCAATGAAATGATTTGAGCAATACAGGCGGCGAGCACATTGGCATTCATATTTACAGTATTGCAACGAGCGAAATATTTTTGAAGTTTGCACCGCTATCCATCAAACCGGGGGAATAATACACATACAGTAAATGAAGACAGAAGGTTATGCTCTTATTAGAAGTGGTCCATCTACCATATGTCGTGCTCACATGCCATGAAGTACTTTCAACATACAGGTTTCGCGGCAACCAACTACGTTGATAAAGAATAGAGTGTTGCTGCATACTTAAACACTTACAGTGGGCAGTTGGAGCTAGTAGGTGCTGAGCTTTATTGGTCGCCGGAACAATTTAAAATGGTGTGTAACAAGGAGTATATATGTCAACGACATGTGCAAAAACGAACGCATATACGGAACCAAATGGATGTTGGTGATACCATTTATGCACGTAAATGTGGCATATGCTCGCAAATAGGACACGGCCATCGTAAATGTCCTTCAGCTAGTTTGGGTGGCGGTGGTAATTCAGCTCATAGTGGAAGTTCATTCAATATGCCCAATTATCAAGGATACACGTAGTACTTTATTTCTGTAATTTGTTGTAATAAGTATATGTACTTGTTCATCTTGCAGAATGTATGAAATAAAATTATGTTTCTATTGTTGTTACGTCTTATTGATATTTTGCATTTAATACTTCAGTACAACAATTTAACATAAATGTCATTTAAAAATATAATTGCCATTCATCATTATCGTCGTTGTCTAGCACAATTTCAATGTCAATATCTTCATCTTCTTCGTCAACATCGTATACTCACCTTTCGGGACCTAGGGTATCATAATCTAGGCCCCAATTGATATACATTTCTCATATTTTATCACTATCATCAATAAGACCACTTGCTTGATTTCTACAATAATATTTGACTTCAACGTCCAACGTCTGTGGTAGAAACTTAGGTAGTCCCTCCCACTCGGCAACTATTGGAAAAACAGATAATCATCGTCTCTATGCCATTTATCATTTTCTAACAAATCCCAATACTGATCCTCCGTTCCTCCCAAGAAGATAAGATCATCCATTGCATGATGAACAGCTAGTGCTTTTTCCATCTCTAGAATCTCCTTCATCAAATGTCGAATCACTTCCGGTTCATCTTTGTGTGTGTTTGTTTGGAAGGTTGTAGACAGTGCTCGTGGCACAACAAGCCCATGCCAACGACATAGTACTTTGTAATCACACCGTTTTGAGTAAAGGGGAACCCATTGTAATCTTTTGCTCCAAATTCGTATACCTTCAGGCTTTGTAGAATGCGTTTTGCCCTCAATAATGTGCCCTGCAACTTTGAGATCAGTATGTATATTAATAGGCTTATTGTCCGAGGGACACAGAACATCATACCACTTGTCATCAACTAAGTCAGTGTAGCAACCTAGCATATTGTTTTCAAGGTAGGGATAGATAGTGTTAAGACGTGTTCCATGAGGATCTGTTAAACTACCTTCACCCATTTGTCTCTTTTTGAACCACTAGTTAAATGTTAGTGGCATTTTTTAAATAGATATTCTAATGTTTATTCAAAAGGTCTTTGAAATACGGATAACTTGGTTCAGTTTAAATATATGTCTTATACCCGAAAGAATCATTATCACGTGAAGTATAGCGCGGTGCAATACCACGTTATGTGTGTTGCTTTGTCGACCTGAAAAAGTTGTTGTTCTGCAAAAGCTGTTATTCTGCAAAAGCTATCTTCTCGAAAAGTTGTATTGTACCCGAAAGAATCATTATCACTTTATGGGGGGATCATTTTCTGTTGGCGTGGAAAGGGAAGGGATGACTTTTTATATAGGTATAGTGCCCTTTATTAAGACACTATAGTATAGCGTCTTAATAAAGGGCGTTATACCTTTTCGCTCTTTTGACGTTCAAATATAGCGCCTTTTAAAAGGGCGCTATACTTAACTAGGCAAACGACCGTTAAGGTATAGCGCCTTTTAAAAGGGCGTTATATATATTATGATCACTGCTCATGTTTTTCACACATTTTGGTTCTTTGAGTCCAATAGAATCACATTTTGATTTCGGGCCGTTACGCAAAATGATACTATCGAAAAGTCTAGACGACCGTTCATGCTGAAGGAAGAGGAATAGATGAGGTGTAATTAAGAAGTGTTATTAAGGGGATTAGTGAAGTGACTTTTGGGAGTTATGGGAGAAACGGTTCTTATGAAGAAACGTCGCAATAAAAAGAATGAGCGGGAAAAAAAACATTAAAAATTGAGATAATAGATAAATAGGATCCTTGGCTAAATAGGTGTGTCAAGTTCTCCTATTGTCCCTTCTTTATTTATATATTTATATAGATATGTTTCTCTTTAAAAGAAAAAAAAAGTTAACCATATTGTTGTTGTTTTTAAAAGATAAAAAAGATTTCCTTCAAACAAAGGGTAGTAATGTCATTTTATAAATGTTAGTGATGGCTTTTTCATGTTTTCGGTAGATTTTAGAGTAAAAAGGATTCTTTTTTCCATTCAAAAAGAAGGGGGGGAGGGGGGGGAGTTATCATTTCTCTAACAGGGGGATACAGAGAAATTTATTCATATTTTGACGTAAACATCGAATGTGATAAAATTCCTACTTTATTTATCATAATTTATGTGACACTATTTATTTTTAATATGTTTCAAAGAACTGTCACCTTTCTACATTTAAAAATAATTTAACATTAAAGTTTTTATTTTACTCTTAATAAAATAATTTATAATTACATACATATCTATATTTTTAATTTAAATTATAAATTTTAAAAATCTAAAAATCCTCATTTCTTTCTTAATTTGGTGTCCAGTCAAATGGTGCTATCTAAAATTGAGACGAAGAAAGCATATATTTTCAAAGAGTTAATACCCTAAAATCCCTTTAACTATCAACGTTTTGTGAGTTATCTACTTAAACTATAGAATGTCCAAAAAAATATCTAAACTATTTTTTTCCCTTCATATTAAAACTCATTCGTTACTTACTTGGCATAATGTGTAATAACTCGCCAAAGAACGCCTGAAGGCTGAAGAAAGCTATCAAAATGACCCACCAGATGGACCGTAATGGCTAATTAGCTTTACACTATTTTATAATTTACTTTTTTAAATAAACTAATAAAAGAAAAGAAGAATATTGTCGCGATCCAAAACTCATTATAGGCTTTGAAGGCGCCCAACGTCGCAGTTAGGCAAGCCAACGGTGAACTATCACGTTAATTATTCATTTTATTACTTTTGAAATCATAAATTTTATTAAGTAAAAAAATTTACGCACTTAAAATCGTAGGTACATATATATTAGTAAGACATAAAAGAAAGATGATAATAATATGAAAATCCGTAAACAGCAACTAGAATATCCCAAAATCCAGTGTCACAAGCGCATGAGCGTCTACTAAAGAGTCAATAATAATACAGCATTTGTTTGGAACATAAAATAGACAGGATAAAATAAATAAATAAGATGGAGACTCTGTGGAGAGCGGTGCGCAGTATAAAAAGCAGCTCAT
Organism: Nicotiana otophora; assembly: GCA_000715115.1. Taxonomy (NCBI): domain Eukaryota; kingdom Viridiplantae; phylum Streptophyta; class Magnoliopsida; order Solanales; family Solanaceae; genus Nicotiana; species Nicotiana otophora. The sequence goes on along the minus strand of AWOL01S0037131.1, from coordinate 92,120 downwards.
CATAAAGTCCCCTCAGCAGTTGCGCCTACGCGCCAAGATGGCCACCAAATGAACCTATCAGAACTTGCACATTAAGTGAAAAAGTATAGTATGGGTACGTAAATCAATGCATACCCAGTAAGTATCTAGCCTAACTCCGGAGAAGTAGTGACGAGGGATCGATATCGAGACCTACTAGTGGTTCAATAAAACAATATAATAAATTACAAATTATAAGAAACACAACAGTAACAACAAGGTAAAAACTGTAACTCATATAATTCTCCAACGTTTCTTTTGATGATATAATTCTCTCATATCTCATGTGATGTCTCAGCAGATCAGAAATGTCAAGTGCGATCTCAATCGGACAAGGAATACCATATAAGTGCAAGGTCTCAATCAAGTGGAATCTCATGAATGTTCGGACTCCTAGCGGTATCACACACGATTATGCCGAGGTCGTACGGTCTGATCCAGAGTGATATGTACATTGCCGAGGGTCGACCTGCGCGAACTAGAGATGTTTTTCAATATACTGCCGAAGTGTTCGGTCCGATCTACAGGAAAGGAAGAAACTTATCTAATTACAAGTTGCGTGCTTACAATATAGGTACCAGAGCATAAAGTAAACATGACTTTTACCGTTTATCAAATATTTGGTCAAACAACTCAAGGTGATAAGCTTGGCCTAATATATTCCAGCACAAATTTCAATTATAAATTCAAGTGATGAAACTAGCAAATTGAGTACAAACAATTATTACAAGATAAAGTCCTAGGTCTACTCGGAACATAAACATGCTTTTAGTTATGTACGGACTCTCGTTACCTCGTGCGTATGTAGCCCTCACAACTAGTAGAACATAATAATTTAATACCTACGAGATAGTTTTCCCCCTCATAAGGTTAGACAAGAGACTTACCTCGCCCCGAAGTTTCATTACCGGCTCCAACGCCTCTCTAACACCTCAAACCGATGTCCATCAATCTGAAACTAGTCAAACAACATGCAAACAAATAAATATCTACTCCTACACTCCAAATTAATCAATTTATAACAATTTTTAATTTCGCTCAAAAAGTCAACAAGTCAACCAACGGGCTCACATGCCCGGATTCCAAAAATTCTTGAAGATTGTCATTACCCATAACACCACGAACTCAAATATATAATTTATTCCTAATTCCATGTCTGATTTCATGGTCAAAATTCAAAAATATAAATTCTAAGTTTTTCTTCAATATCTCATAATTTTCACCAATATTCATGTTTAAATACATATATAACTCATGTATTTAACTCACAATGTGTAGAAACCACTTACTTTATGATGGATGATGAAAAGGCTCCTTCAAGATCACCCCAAAACTGGCTCTAATAGAGGAAATGAGATAAAAATGAACCTAAGCCCGATTTTCAAACATATACACTGCCAGGCGACCCTTCATCGCGAACGCGGCACTACCCTCGCGTTCGCGAAACTCAACCAACTTTGGTCCAAAACTCTTCTTCGTGAGCGCGAGAATAGTCCCGTGAATGCTCTGCTTCACCAGGTTGCACCATCGCGAACGCGTCCAAATCGCTGTGGACGCGAAGGCCAATTCCCCCAGTCCAGTTTCTTCATTGCAAACGCGAAGCTGACTTCGCGAATGCGTAGCATTGCCTTCCAAACGTTCACGAATGCGAGACACAAGTCGCGAACGCAAAGCACAAAAGTCCCAGCAGGCAAGATCCTTCCTCGCGAACGCATGAACCCCTTCGCGTCTGCGAAGGACAAAACTAGACACAAACACTAGTAGTAACAAAATATGGAGAAATGATCCGGAACCACTCTGAATCACACCCGAGGGCCCCGGGACCCCGTCCAATCACACAAACAAGTCCCGATAACTTCTCCAAACTTATCAAAAGGCTCGAAAAGCCACGAATAATATCAAAATCACGAATCGACGATCAAAATACTTCTTTCAACTTTCAAACATTTAAACTTCGACGAATGCGTCCAAATCATATCTGAACATTCCGGAATGACGCCAAACTTTACATACAAGTCAAAAATCATAATACTAACCTATTCCAATGCTCGAAATCCCAAACGGACATCAAAAGCATCAAGGTCCACCTCAAATCAAACTTAGAAAATTCTAAAATCTTCAAAATGCCAACTTTTCACAATAAGCGTTGAACTGCTCCTGAACCCCCCGATACTCAACCAGAACATACGCCCAAGTCCGAAAAATATCATATGAACTTATTGGAACCTTCAAATCCCGATTTCGAGGTTGTTTACTCAAAGGTCAAACGTTGGTCAACTCATCTAATTTAAAGCTTTCGAATTGAGAATTTTCCTTCTGAATCAACTCTGAACTTCCCAAAATACCATTTCGCCAACTCGTACAAATCATAAAACATGAAGTGAAGCTACTCAAGGCCTCAAACCGCCGAACAATGTGCTAGAGCTCAAAATAACCAGTCGGGTCGCTACATTCTCCCCCCACTTAAATATACATTTGTCCTCGAAAGTGCCAAGAAGCGTTCTAGAGTTGCCCAAATTCTCTGTTTAACACCTCGTGCACCTACCCGTGCCACCACAACCCATGTGAGCACATTGACTCGAGTCAGACTAAAGACCCTTCCTGCTACCTTAGCCCACAAGTCTTAGAACCAAATTCTAACATCTGAAATTTTCTACGAGACCTGATTCTAACATACGAATACCGTATCAATCTCAACATGTTGTACCAAACATGATCATGCACTACATAATTCGTATGCCCATAATAACATCCTCCAACCGTAGAAGCTGCAAATTCACTAACCCGATGCCCGTAGTATACCTCATAATGTGTATAAGCCCTGATCCAAGCCTCGCAATGGTGCAACAATGGAAGCGACATGTAGAAGCTCATAACCACCTGTCAAATCAATAAATCGTGGAATATCTCCGCTTGACAAGAATTATTTCCTCATTCTAAACTGATTATTGACATTTTCCTCCTAATATACATTATTTAAATCTGATTGCGCTGATTTTAGACCCGACAACATCATCTCACCCAGTACAAGCTTCTCGATCGAAAATCCATATCATAAACCACCTAAAATCTCATACGACGACATCAATACTCCAACAAGCCACAACTCGAATATGATCAATTAAGGAGAAACGAACTCGGGAAAAGAACTATCTAGCCTGTGTAAAGAATAAAATGGCCGCACAAATGCTATGAACTTATCTCAAAGATGCGAAACAAGGCATGCAAAATAAGTATAAGGAACCATATTTAACATCTCATTATTGCGGTGCGTATCCCGATCCACACATGATACCATTGCGGCATGTAACCCGATCCAAATATGATACCAGTGGTGGCGTGGCACCCGATCCACACATAACAATCAATAAGGAAATACCTACCGAGGAAAAATGCTCATACCCACGAAATGCCCGAATATCGACCACAAGCACGAAAAGTGCATAAACACAACCTTGGGAGATAGATAGCGCCATGCGCTACAAAATGCCAAGCACGATTAAGGTACAATAAATGACCTGCAACTCGAGAGCCATCTTGATCATATAACACCACAAGGTACATGGGATCATAACACATGTGCGAATAATCTAGTCGTCTCACAACCCACACGGCATAATAGAGTATCACATAGAATAGCTGATGACATGAATAACATTTAATGCTCGAATACTCCTCCATAAGCAATGTTATGTTGAATGAACACATCCGATCTGATGTAGAGCATATATTCACATTAGATCTACCAACGGACCTCAAGCCAATTCCAATCATTTCCAAATAGGTTTATAACCTCCCAAGGACCCACAATGACCTTATCCCTAACACATGCGACCGGCAGTCAAATCTGAAACAACTTCCACAATCCACAACTAAAGGAATAGCGCGTCTCTCAGACATAAACTCTCAAATCAGTGACGGTACCAGAATATTCATACCCGATTTCAATCTCTAACACTTAGATGACTAACACGTCATACTTATATGATCATACCATGGGATGTATTCCCACAACCTTCCACACCAGGTAGTAATATCTACACATCTGTGGCTACCAACCATACTATTTCTATAATGCCAATCATGAGCCTGCAATTCCATACACATTGCATTTTCCACAGAACACCATTCTTAAAATAGCACCAACATACTCTAAAAGTATGAATCTTTGCCGCTTCATTGAACTCGTGACATCCTCCACAAAACTAAACCCCAACCTTGACCTTTTAATCACAATTCCATACCTCTCACTGCACCTATCATGATGTTACGCGAGAGTACAAGAATTTTATCATAACTCGTGAACCACCAATAGAATAAAAACTTCATCGGCTAGAAACCTTTCACTTAACTCATTTTACAAGAACAATTGCATCACGCAGCCTAATTCCCATAACCGCAGAATACGCCAACCTCAAGTCGTGGTCTAAACCACCATAACTCCCTCGAGAATATTCACATATTGCAAAACTATTAGAATTAAATACCTCCAAATCAATCAAATTACGGATACTGCCAAGCCTGCAAGTGTAGCCACGAATATCTGAATAACCTTACCACACCAAAGAAACTGACCATTTCCTTAACCATGCTATTTCAAACCACTATTAACTGACTCAATTTCTTCCGATTTACACTTGACTTGCCTTCAAAACAACACTTCTATGCATACACACAATGGACCTCAAACAATACTCATCCGGGGGGGTCTAAATCACGAGACCACGTCGTCACAATGCCTATAAGAAATTTTATACCCTCCTCGTGCGATCGATAGTTTCTCTAACTGATACACCCATTCAGAAAGACCTTCCGCGAATCTGAACACTGGAGCCTCTAAAAAGATCATTCCTCTCGAGCCATCAACACTGGAAGTACCAATTCGACCCTGAAGCTGCCACACATCGCCATCTCTGATAATCGCCTCTTACGTACCATTCCACAACACCCTGTACGAAGAAGCCCATCACACCGACGAGCCTTAATACATTCAAACAAGGACGACAACACCACAATATTAACAAAAGTTCCAACAAATTCGGAAATATTCTAATCTAGCGACTCCATCAACCAGCATCTAAACATCCATAGTCTGATTGCCTCTCCTCTGCTGGAATCAAATGTCAAATGTCCCGATCATGAACCAATTAATCCTCTTCCTGAATAATTCATTATCGTGACACATGAGTAAACATCCTACATTTCACACTAGCATTGTGTGATAACAACGCATGAATATCACAATACACTATGCATAGCCTCGAAACTGTAGGAAAAACTAACACTGGGTTGAAATGACAGAACACCCTTCCACAAGGAAACGATAATAGACCACCCGAATATGCAGGAAGAAATATCCTGCACCATATCTATAGTACCACTTCAACTCCTCGCTGCACAATGGATAGCAAGCGCTCAACATCGTATAAGAATGAGTAAGAAGGAAATTAAGGCATAAGCTTCAACGGAATCAAATCGCACAACGAGGAATCAAGATGGGAAGTGCTCCTAATATCCTTGTAGCCTCTCGATGATAAATACAGACATCTTTGTACCGATTCGCAAGACTCTACTAGACTTGCTCATGACTCGTGAGACCCAAGTGAACCTAGTACTATGATACCAAGTTGTCACAACCTAAAACCCAATATAGGCTGTGATGGCGCCCAACGTCGCCGTAAGAAAAGCCAACGGTGAACTATCACGTTAATTATTCATTTTATTACTTTTGAAATCATAACTTTTATTAAGTAAAGAAATTTACGCATTTAAAATCGTTGGTATATACATAATTAGTAAGACATTAAAAAAATGAAGGGTGATAATAATATGCAAATTCGTAAACATCAACTAGAATATCTCAAATCCCGGTGTCACAAGCGTAGAATTACGAGTCACGTGCTTACAACACAGGTACCGGAGCATAACTTAAATATGACTTTTACCGTTTATCAAATAGTTTTCCAAACAACTCAATTTGATAAGCTCGACCTAATATATTCCAGAATAAATTTCAATTACAAATTCAAGTAATTAAACTAGCAAATTGAGTTCAAATAATTCAATATTACATGATAAAGTCCTAGGTCTACCCGGATATAAACATGCTTTTAGCTACGTATGGACTCTCCTCACCTCGTGCATACGCAGACCCCACAACTAGTAGCATGCAACAATTTAATACATGCGGGATAGTTTTTCCCTCAAAAGGCTAGACAGGTGACTTACCTCGCTCCGAAGTTCCATAATCGGCTCCAAAACCTCTCTAACACCTCAAATCGATGCTCATCAATCTGAAACTACTCAAACAATATGCAAACCAATAAGAATATCCTCCAACACTCATAATTAATCAATTTATAACAATTCCCAACTATCCTAGAAAAAATCAACAAAGTCAACTCTCGGGTCCACGTACCCGGATTCCAAAAATTCTTGAAGATAGTCATTACCCATAACACCACGATCTCAAATATAAAATTTATTACTAATTCCGTGTCTAATTTCATGGTTAAAATTCAAAAATATAAATTCTAGGTATTTCTTCAAAATCTCACAATTTTCACCAATACTCATGTTCAAATACATATATAATTCATGTATTTAACTCACAATGTGTAGAAACCACTTACCTTATGATGGATGATGAAACATCTCCTTCAAGATCGCCCCAAAATCGGCTCTAATAGAGGAAATAAGATAAAAATGAAACACATGCCCGATTTCCAAACTTATACACTGCCAGGTGACCTTTCATTGCGAACGCGGCACTACCCTCGCGTTCGCGAAGCTCAACCAACTCTGGATCCAAAACTCTTCTTCCCGAACGCGAGAATAGCCCCACGTACACGATGCTTCACCGGGCTACGTGATGAGTGGGGATTTTGACTACTTATTAGCACCCTTTTTACTTTCATTTTAGTCTGGAAGCGTTTAATTGTATTCCCGAAAACTGATGAAATATGCTTAATTGCAGGAGTAATTTGAAAATGAGCCACTAAGATGAAATCCAACTCAAGAAGGAACGATCTGAACTCAAGGACAAAATCAGGCCCAAATGCTCAAAGTGAGGACCGCAGATTTTTATCTGCGGCCGCAGATTGCGAAGGAAAGTGTATCAGAGTCCAAATGCAAAGTGCGATCCGCACATGAAATGTGCGGCCACAGAAGTTAAGTAAGAACGGAAGTTCATAGAGTTCTCATTCCAAGATCACAAGAAGTGTGGACCGTACAATTATTGTGCGACCACAGAAGTCAGCTACGCGATCACACTCAGAAATGTGTGGTCCATAGAAGATCCATGTGTGGCTGCAATTAGAAATGTGCGGTCCACAGAATAACCATGTGCGGCCACACCCAGAAAAGTGTGAATCACAGAATATGAGAGATGCGGCCGCGGTTCAGAATTGTGCAACCGCAGATTTAACTCCTATCAAAACTGAAGCAGAGTGTGGACCGCACATGGAATTGTGCGGCCGCATAACCTCCGAAAAATGCAATTTTGTCCGAAAATTCCAACACTGTATAAATAGAATAGGTTCACTTTTTTAGGTTAACTTATGTACCTTTTGACATCAGCAACCGTTTACTTTGCTTCTTTTAGTTATTTTTGTCTTTTTGAGCTTTTTGAATATTAGTTTTATCATTCCAATCTTTAATATGGGTTTAATTATCACTGCTTCTTCATCTCCTAATTTAAGCATGAGTATCTAGATTTTTACTAGGGTTGTGACCCAACCCTAGGGTGTGAACTTAATGGGTGTTTGATTTATTGTTTGTTTATGGTTTGGTATTGATTATCTAGCCTTATTCTTGCTTTTAATTGAAGATTTAATGGTTGCAAACATTATTTCATACCTAATTGACTGGGTCTCTACTTGAGAAAGAGAAACTTAGTCTAGAAAAACTTAGCTAGCATGGAATTGGGTCAATCTAGAGATTGATAAACCCAAGTAAAGGGTTGAATCTAAAGATAGTAAAATACGACTTGAGCTTATTATCAATTGTTTTGTTCAATACTCATGGGCAAAATCACTCTCTGGCCGAGAGGTATTGAGTGGGTATTTGAGTGTTGATAACTACAATACACCCCGACCAATAAAATAAGATTTAAGGCTTACAACCCATTAAGCGAACACCTAGGTGAAGGTCATAGCCCTAGGCCTTTTTACCATTTGAAAAACAAACAACTATAATTTCCTAGTTTTAATTCTTAGTTTAAAATAGATTTAAAACCAAAGCAACTTTTGAGGAAGTGTAATCCGAGATAATTCAAGCTCATTCACTCGAATATATACTCCTAAGCCTCATTCATAGCTCCCTATGGAAAATCGACCTCGACTCCTTGTTGGGTATTATTATTGCTCTGACCGTTTCACAACCTCAAAATAGAGGTGTGGCTTGGACGAGATCAATTTTTGGTGTCGTTGCCGGGGAGCTAAAAAATGGTGTTAGCTATATATTTAGGTATGTTTTTGAAATATCTTATTTTCCTTCCTTGTTACTAATGTGTAAGTATTATAGGTGCATTGATGGCAAACAACGAGTTCGGAAACATAGCCGTGGGGGATGTGAAAGTTGATGATGATGCAATGGATGAGGTCCCTATTTAACCTCAAGCCAATAGACGAGGCCGGCCGCCTCAAGACAATGTGCCCGTTCCACCCCCACCTCCACAACGAGCAGCTCCACACCGGGTGTTGCCGAATGAAGGGTATGCAAGTGCTATAGTCCCACCCCGTATTAGGGCGGGGACCTTTCAAATAACCAATATGATGCTCACTTTGCTCGAGAAATGAGGGTTCTTCAACCGGGTCAAAATACATATAAACATTTGAAGGGGTTCGTTGATACATGTTGGGGAAGGAAACAAACAAATGTCTTCGAGGATGCTTTGAGGCTAAGGCTTTTTCCCATCTCTCTATGGGGGAAAGCTTTAGATTGGTTTGAACGTTTGCCAGATCATTCCATTCGTACGTGGGATGAACTTGTGGAGAAATTTATTTTAAAGTACTTCTCTCCCAGGCACATGGCTATTCTTCGGGATGAAATTCTAGCATTCAAGCAAGAGCCTAATGAACCACTACACAAGATATGGGAAAGTTATAGAACAATGGTACAAGAGCACCCGAACAATGCTATGACGGAGAATATGATTCAACAAACTTTCTATCGGGGGATAAATACCACCAACCAATATGTAGTGAATCAACTTGACGGTGGGAACTTCATGACTACGCCTTATGCGGAGGCGTGTGATATTTTGGATGAGATGGTGGATACTTCATCGGCGTGGAAATCTAGAGCCAATGTTCCACAAGGTGATCTGAATGTGATTCTTCTTAACAAAGAGTTACATGACCATGGTCACACCTTAGACGAGTTGACAACTACCATGAACCAATTGGCAAAGGCTCAACTTCAACAAGTGCAAAACCCGAGGCAAGTCAATGCCATGGAAGGAGTCAATATGATAGTAAATAAGAGAAGAACAAGAAGCCCGCAAGTGCAACAAAGAGTGGACAATTTCGTCCAAGATGATAGTGGGTTTGATCATGGAGATTCTTACAATGATCAAGATGAAAAGTTCCAATATGTGAACAACTTTCAAGGGCAAAGTAACAACTACCAAGGCCCTAGTCGACAACAATAGAGACCTTCACAAAATCATGGCAATTGGAATTCTAGCAACCAAGGTAATTGGAATGGTGGTGACAATCAAGGCAATTGGAATGGAAGTAATGACCAAGGGAATTGGCAAAATAATAATAATCAAGGCAATTGTGGAGGCAACAACCAAGGCAGGTGGAACTACAACCAAGGAAATCGGGGATCGGGTTTTCAAAGGCCCTAACAACCGAGCAACCCATCTCTTTATACTTCTCATGGTCCTAGTTCCTCCAACAATGAAATGGGTCATATTGAGAACATGTTCAAGCAAATGATGGAAAAGAATGCCGATTCTGATGCCCGACTTGCTTCACACAACACATCAATCCGTAACTTAGAAGTGCAAATGGGTCAAATCTCTCAAGCTTTAAATTCTCATCCTAAAGGGCACTACCAAGTGATACGGTAGTGAACCCGAAGGGTGGGAACACTACGGGGCATGACATGGTTGTTACTACAAGATGAGGAAAAGGTGGGATTTCACTTACCTCAAGTCAAAGGCAACTTGTGGATGATGAGAAAGTGGTAGAAGAAGAGGAGGAGATCCCGAACAATGTGGTGCAAGAAAATGATGAAGTGCGGATTGATATTGATTACACGGTGGAAGAGACTCAAGAGAATGTGAACCCATCTAGGGATAATATGATTGATATACCGAAAATGGTAGTGCAAAAAGTTAAGGCACCATTGCCTACGCCTCCTCCTCCCTATCCATAAAGGCTTGCCAAGCAAAATGGTGAGAATCAATTCAAGAAGTTCATTGATATGATGAAAAGTCTCTCTATAAATGTGCCATTTGTTGAAGCTCTTGATAAAATGCCCGGATATGCTAAGTATATGAAAGACTTGGTGACAAAGAAGAGATCGATGAATTTTAAAACTATCAAAGTCACTCACCAAGTGAGTGCAATTGTGCATTCGATGGCTCCAAAGTTGGAAGATCCCGGTGCTTTCACAATTCCTTGTACAATTGGAAGTGCCAAATTTGCAAAATCTCTCTGTTACCTTGGGGCGAGTATCAACTTGATGCCCTATTCAGTTTTCAAAACATTGGGAATTGGGCAACCAAGACCCATATCTATGAGATTACAAATGGCCGACCGTACAATGAAGGAACCGTTGGGGGTAATTGAGGATGTATTGGTTTGGGCTGACAATTTCATTCTCCCGGCGGATTTTATGATTATTGATTGTGAAGTGGACTATGAGGTGCCGATTATTCTTCTAGACCTTTAATTGTTACGGGAAAGGCTCTTGTTGATGTGGAAGATGGTGTACTCACTTTCCGAGTGGGTGATGAAAAGGCGGTGTTCCACGTGTGCAAATCTATGAGGAAATCGAGTAGCAATGAAGTGTGTTCGTTAGTGGACTTGGTGACCGATGTGATTATTGATGATACAAGTGCCACAATTAATGTGGGTGACATGTTAGAGGCCGTTTTGCTAAATTTTGATGATGAGGAAATGGATAGCTTCATGGAATGTGTAAATTCTTTGCAAGGGATGGAGTCATAAATTATGCACCTCGAAAACTTTCCTTGGATCTAGAAAATAGGAAAACTCCTCCTACAAAGCCTTCAATTGAAGATCCTCCTATCTTGGAGTTGAAGCCATTGCCTCCACACCTCAGGTATGAATTCCTTGGCCCTTGTTCTACGTTACCGATTACTCTTTCCTCTTGTTTGACTAACGTGCAGGTTGACTCTAGATTGGCGGTATTCCACAAGAGGAATAAAGTTATTGGGTGGACTTTGGAAGATATTCGGGGAATAAGCCCCGTATTTTACATGCACAAGATTAATTTGGAGGAAGATGCCAAACCATCCATTGAACATCAAAGTAGACTCAATAAAGCAATGCAAAAGGTGGTAAAAAAGGAGATCATAAAGCGGTTGGATGTCGGGGTTGTCTACCCCATTTCTGACAGTTCATGGACTTCTCTAGTGCAATGCGTTCCGAAGAAGGGGGGCATAACCGTGGTCACCAATGATAAGAATGAGTTGATTCTAACAAGAATGGTGACCGGGTAGAGAGTGTGTATGGACTATCGGAAGCTAAACAAAGTCATAAGGAAAGACCATTTTCCATTACTCTCTTTTGACCCAATGCTTGATAGGTTGGCCGGTCGGGCATTCTATTGCTTTCTAGATGGATATTCAGGATACAATCAAATCCTTATTTCCCCGGAAAATCAAGAGAAAACAACCTTCATTTGTCCCTATGGCACTTTCTCTTTCAAGCGGATGCCATTTGGCTTATGCAATGCACCGGCAACTTTTCAACAGTGTATGATGGCGATCTTTACGGATATGGTAGAGGACTACCTTGAAGTCTTCATGGATGACTTTTCGGTAGTCGGGGATTCCTATGATGATTGCTTGGCAAATTTAGATAAGGTTTTGGCAAGGTGTGAAGAAACGAACTTGGTGTTGAATTGGGAGAAATGTCATTTCATGGTCGAGGAGGGTATTGTCCATGGCCACAAAATTTCAAAAAAGGGAATAGAGGTCGACAAGGCAAAAATAGAGGTGATTTCTAAACTTTCACCTCCAATATCCCTGAAGGGCGTGAGAAGTTTCTTGGGTCACGCGGGGTTCTATCGGCGTTTCATAAAGGAGTTTTCCAAGGTGGTGAACCCCTTGTGCAAGCTTTTGGAGAAAGATGCTAAATTTCACTTCAATTATGATTGCATGAGAGCATTCGAGTTGCTCAAGTTCAAGTTGACAACTACTCCCATTATCACCGCCCTGAATTGGAGCATTCCTTTTGAGCTCATGTGTGATGCTAGTGATGTGGTAGTTGGAGCAATTTTGGGGCAACGTATCAATAAGATCTTTCATCCGGTCTACTATGCTAGTAAGACAATGAATGATGCCCAAGTCAATTACATTGTGACCGAAAAAGAGCTATTTGCCATTGTGTTTGATATTGAGAAGTTCCGCCCGTATTTGATGGGTGCAAAGGTGATTGTTCACACGGATCATGCGGAACTTCATTACCTTATGAGCAAGAAAGATTCCAAAGCCCGGTTGATGAGATGGGTGCTTTTGTTGTAAGAGTTTGGCGTAGACATCTAAGACCGAAAAGGAAATGAAAACCAAGTGGCGGACCACTTGTCTCGTTTGGAGGAAGAGGGGAGGCCACATGATGGCCTTGAAATTAATGACTCCTTCCCCGATGAGAAACTCTTAGCCATTTTAATGAAAGAGGTGTCCTGATTCTTGTGAGTGGTATCATCCCGGATGAGTTCTCTTCAAACCAAAGGAAGAAGATCAAACAAGATTGTCAAGACTATTATGGGAATGAACCGTACCTTTTTTGGATTTGTACGGATGGAGTGATTAGAAGATGTGTATCGGACGAGGAACAATGTGAAATTCTTGGGGCTTGTCATTCTTCACCATATGGTGGTCACCATGGCGGAGCAAGAACGGCGGCCAAAATGTTAAGTTGCGGTTTCTATTGGCCCACTCTTTACAAGGATGCAAGTGATCTCGTCAAGCATTGTGATAAATGTCAAAGGGCCGGTGGAATCTCAAAGAAAAATGAAATGCCCCTCACCACCATTTTGGAGATTGATATTTTAGATGTGTGGGGTATTGACTTCATGGGTCCCTTTGTGAGTTCTTAAGGAAACACCTACATCTTGGTAGCAGTTGATTATGTGTCCAAATGGGTTGAGGCCATTGTTTTACCCAACAATGAAGCGAGAAGTGTGGTGGTGTTTTTGAAGAAGAATATTTTCATAAGATTTGGCACTCCAAGGGCCATCACAAGTGATGGGGGATAGCATTTTTGCAACAAAGCTTTTGATACCTTAATCACCAAGTATAGTGTCACTCATAAAGTTACGACTCCCTATCATCCACAAGCAAACGGTCAAGTGGAAGTCGCCAACCGGGAGATAAACAGCATTTTGTCCAAAACAATGAATGTAAACCGGACGGATTGGTACAAGAAACTTGATGATGCTTTATGGGCTTATCGGACTGCTTTTAAAACTCCTATCGGGATGTCTCCATACCGGTTGGTGTTTGGAAAAGCTTGTCATTTTCCGGTGGAACTTGAGCACAAGGCTATGTGGGCTTTAAAGAAGTTAATCTTGATTGGGATGCAGCTTCCACCTTGCGGGTTGCACATTTGAATGAATAAAATGAATTTTGGTACCATGCATATGGAAGTTCGTCCTTGTACAAAGAAAGAATGAAGTACCTTCATGACAAATACATCTGAAACAGGGAATTCAAGGTGGGTGATCTTGTTTTGTTATTTAACTCACGATTGAAGATGTTTCCCGGAAAGTTAAAATCCAAATGGAGTGGTCCCTTTGAAATTATGGGTATGACACCTTTTGGTGCATTGGACTTGAAGAACAAAAATGATGAGGTATTCTGAGTCAAAGTTCACCGGGTGAAGCATTATTTGGGATAAGCTGATGATGGCCACATGGTGGCAGTGATTCATTTGAAGTGATGGTAATCTGCGTCGTGCCACAACGTTAAATCAGGTGCTTCTTAGGAGGTAACCCATGTTTCTTTTTTTGTTCTTTTTCTTCTTCTTTAGATAGGTCTTCTTTTGTGCTAACTGGTTTTGAAGTGTGTTGCAGGAATGATTGTGCTTTATAGGGGCTGTGCTCAAAAAAATTGACTAAGCATGAAAAAAGTGCGGACCGCACAATTTTGAACGTTATAGCAAAAAGGGATCTGCGACCGCACAAGTCTTGTGCGGACCGCACAACTTGAGATGAAAAATTGCACACTCTCTGAAGTTTGTTTGTCAGAGAAATGGACATTGTGCGGCTGCACAAGGAAATATGCGGTCCACTCCAGAATCTGCGATCGCACAAGGAATTCTGCGGACCGCAAATCAACAAAGTGTAAATGCACATCGGGTAAAAGAGTGTGGACAGTAGAAGGAATTCTGCGGTCGCACTCGTCTCTAAAACTTTTGGCCAACCCGTTAAGTATAAATAGTAGCCTTCACATTACTGTTACAACTTTACACTCTCAAAGAATTAAAAGAAAGGCACAAATATTGCACTCAACTGAAGCACTCATTCGCCTCCTAAATCATCATCTTTGATCACTCTTTAACACCACTTCATCACTAGTATGTTCAAATCATCCCTAGAATTTTTCAATTTTCTTAATTTAGTTGATAATTTGTTTAGTTATTTCCAATTGTCAAATTCATAACCATGTGGACTATAATTTCTGTTGGGTAAACTCCTAGTTGCTATATGGGGGATGGGTATTTGGTTGATATAGTTTAGTTGCTACTACCATGTCAAAATTGTGCGTAAAAGTAGAAACCCTAGAATCTTCCCGATAAACGTTTGAATTGTGCGGTCCGCAGATCAGTAGGCTAGGGTATTTGGTGTAGATTGATTGTACAGACCATACTTGAAATTATATTGTCTACAGAAATTCAACCGCGGCTGCAGAAAAGTGTGTGCGGCCGTAGATCAAGCAATTTTCTGTCTTTAGGGAGTTGTTATTTTTGAAGTTTCAATGTGCGGCCGTACCCAAAATTGTGCGGACCACACTTCAAATGTGCGGTCGCACTTAAAATTATGCGGACCATAGAATCATCACTGCGTCTGCACTTTCAAATTGTGTGGTCCGCACAACCCCATCTGCGGCCGCACTCAAAAATGTGCGGTCCGCATTTCCCCACCTTGCAACATGTTTTGTGCTGCAAATTTGTTGCTTACCTGCACATGAACTAGAACTGACTTTTACTGTTGTTTTATGCAGAATATGGTTAGATCACGTGGTCGTGGTGATACAACAAAGAGGAGGGGTGAACCTTCCAGGTGCAGAGGCAAAAGCACTTTACCCCTCGCCCTCCAAAAAGTAATCAGTAAGAAGGCAACAGCAGGCCAAGGTAGACAGCCCGAACACTCCAAATCAAGTTCATATGCCTTGTCTAGGGAAGCATCAGAGGGCGACTCAGTGCAAAAGGCATCCTGGTGTGCAATCATAGCCACAACTGTCCCAGGACAGATACCGACTAGGAAATGAGCCTACCTCTTTTGAGAGTACTTCTGAGGAGTCGGAAGGGAACAGTCAGGCTTCGGAGCCTTCATCTACACATGCCCCCAATGTACCAGCTACTACAGTAGATGTGGATGATATCCCGAATGATGGCCGAGGGGGCGACACCAGAGTTATCGGCCTTAAGAGGTCGAAGAAGAAAGAAATCTGGGAAGATAGGCTCATCAGTCTAACTGCATTCAATAGGTTCCGAGAGTGTTAGTCGTCGAGATCGCTCACTCTTGAGCGTCAGTTCTTGTTGAAAGACCTTGAGAAATACAACCCTGTAGTGCTGAGGCAGTTTAGAGAGAGGAAGGGGTGGACATAGTTCACTCAAAGTGTAGTGGATGCCAAAGAGCACTTGGTCCGGGACTTTTATGCCAATGTGGTACACATCAAGAAGGGGACCTAAGTGACAAAAGTGAGGAACTTGAAAGTGAGGTTTGACCAAACCACCCTGAACGCATACCTAAGGTTAGAGGATATGGATCCAGTGAAATACTTGGAAAAGCTGGCTATGGGCGATGCATCTCGCCCATGGCTAGCTGAGAGTCTTGCAGCTCCGGTACCACCACCACCATGGATCACAGCAGGGGTTCCAATTCAGCGAAACACCCTAAATTTTGAGGCAAAAGAATGGCAGACGTTTGTGTGTAGCAGAATAGACCCATGCCAGAATAAAACAAATCTTTCAATCCCGTGAGCAGTGGTAGTCGCCTCAATCATGGACAGTACCCAATCAATGTGGGTGTCGTGATATCGGCCAACATATCCTTATTTCCCAGGCAAGGTGAAAGCTCTTACTCGTATCCCAACACTATCACTGAGTACCTTACTGATGTGGGAGTAGAACCAAGGAATTTTGACATCAAGGTGAGAGCGAAGAAGCCTTTCTCATGGTATTCGTTGATGGATGGTGGAAACCCAAAGAAGAAGGGTCGGCCCTCAACTACTGCAGGCCAGTCTGGTGAGCCTGTCGGGGTAGCTGCTAGGACAGTTAATATGCAATCTACTTCAGTAGATCCTTCTGATAGTGCAGCAGGTATGCCTCTACCTCTTCCTTCAGGTTCTTTCAGCATCAGTGCCTTCCATATCGGTTTTGTAGTCGGTGCCTATGCCCGCCCATCCATTATCTGTGCCACAAGTCTCTAAACACTAGCGAGCCTCAACAATTAGATGTAGATAGCCACTACAAAGCTGACTGACATATCCAGTCCTGCTGCAACACTGTCATCTATCTCGGCACCCCAGATTCCTTCGATAGTGGAGGACACATTGAAGAAGATCTTGGAAAACCAGACCACCATCATGAACACCCTGGTAGCATATGGAAAGTGATTGAGGAACTCGGGAAGCAGGTAAAGAAAATGAAGAAATCCCAGGCGTCCCATAAATCAGTTGACAGACTGATGATAGAGGTGACTAAGATAGTAACAGCTGGTGACCTTCCATTTGATATGCTGATGGGGACAGACCCAGCAGCACCGGTATATCCAGTCGCACCATCAACACCAGCTGGCTAGTCTGAGGAGCCAGACATGGCTGCTGACACTGCTAAGGCGGTGCGCCAGATGTTCACCAACCCAGTTACTCCTAGAGCCGGGGATGATGAGATCCAGTTAGAGGAGACTGAGGGCGGTGACGCTGCTATGGACACAGAGATGTCCAAGTCTACATAGGGAGTCCTCTTTACTCTTACCTTTCCTTATTCTTATTTTGTTAAGCATTGGGGGCAATGCTTATTTTTATTCAGGGGGTGGATTTTATTTGATATTTGGATATTTGACATTTGGTTTGTAATAACTGATAACATTTTCCTCTTTCCTTTTATTTATGTAAATATTATTCCCTCTTTCCCTATTGATATATATGTTCTATCTTTTCCCCTCTCATTATGTACATTCATTTATGTCTTTAGCCGCTTTCTTTGTAGCTTCTTTATTTTGTTTTCTTATTAGTCTATGTTTAATTTTGTACCTTCTTTTTATGTTTTTAGTAGTCAATAAGCCTTTGGTTTATTTAAGCCACGGTTCTTTCCAAAGGTAGTTTTTGTGTGAATCGGGTGATTCTTCTCAACGATGGATGGCGTGACAACATTCTTAAGGGATTGAGTCCATTTTTGATGTTTAGTTAAGAATAGTAGTAGTAATGAATAAAAGAGTCAAACATGCTTCACATGGTAGCAGCACACTTAACTACGTACTTATGGTTAAAAACAAGTTTTTCGGGAAAGAAATAGCTCTAATTAGCGACCTTGTGACTCTTGTGTTGACTTAGGCAATCATCGAGTGGTTTAGTCGAGCCATAGTGATTTTCAATATTGAATATGGTCGTTGTGGTCCCTCGACTCTATTTTTCTTTAATAATCCAGCTGTGTAAGAGGTGAGATATTTTTGTTGCAAGTCCAAGTACTTGTGCAAATGGTCTAGAACTTGCCCCGAATGTGTTTTTAGGCGAAATTTTATGTTTTGCTTGGCTTGAGAAGTGATTGTAGGCTCTCCTTGACCCGTTTGAAATTTTTCATGACCCAACAATGTTGTTATCCCCAGTCAACCCATTTGAGCCTAAAACCTTTCTCATTTGATAACCATGTTACAAGCCTTTACCCGTTTTTGAATTGACCCTCTCTTGGCACCCGAGCTTCCCTTAACACTCTTGAGAAACAATTTGCTAAAATGTAAGTTTGGGGGAGAGATGAGGAGTTTGAAAAAGGTATCAAAGAACAAAAATAGAAAAGAAATGAATAAAAGGAAAGGCAAGAAAAAAAAAGAGAAAGAACAAAAATGCAAAAAGAAAGTGAATAAATTGAAGAGTCGAAGGGATTCAAAGAAATAGTAATGATGCAAAGTATGGAGAAAGTAAAGAAGGAGAAAATGAATATCATGACCAAGAAAGAGTGATGCTAAGTCTCTCTAGTTCCCCTAAGGAAAAAGAAAATGCCTCAAAGAGTAGACAAAGCATGAGCTGAAAAGAGAAAGTGGAGTGCTTAAGGAAAGATGAACTCGTTCTAATCCAACATATCCAACCTTAGTCCAAAAGCCTTCATTACATTCTAAAAAATACCCTATATGATTTCTTGCCGAGTGAAATTACATTAGTGGTGATCTACATGAGGGGCAAGTAAATGGTACTTAGAGCCGTACTTGTGACATTCTTTTGAGAAAGATGAGTGAACTTTTCACAAATCTATGAATTGAGTGCTATATTCTTAAGTGAGCTGCAAACAAAGAGTAGAAGAGGAGGATTTTGGGATCCACAATGACCTACATGAAAGAGCAAGCTTCCTTGATGAATTAAGTCAACTCTTGATGCTCAAGTGTCACATTAGAACTATTTGTGATTAAAAGTTCAATCCATTGCCTTGTTAATAATTCATGAGTGTGTGGGTAATTGTTGGTCCCAATTGAGGTGTGATTGATGTATTTTTAATTGGCTGGAATAGCTCTTAACTTGGGGAGGTGAGAATTACTTTACTTGCTTGAGGACAAGCAAAAGCTTAAGTTTGGGGGAGTTGATGAGTGGGAATTTTGACTACTTATTAGCACCTTTTTACTTTTATTTTTGTCCAAAAGCATTTAATTGTATTCCCGAAAACTGATGAAATATGCTTAATTGCAGGAGTAATTGGAAAATGAGCCACTAAGATGAAATCCAACTTAAGAAGGAGTGATTTGAACTCAATGACAAAATCAGGCACAAAAGCTTAAAGTGCGGACCGCAGATTTTCATCTGCGGCCGCAAATTGCGATGGAAAGTTTATCAGAGTCCAAATGCAATGTGCGGCATCATAATTTAAACAAGATCGGAAGTTCAGAGAGTTCTCATTCCAAGCTCAAAGGAAATGTGGACCGAACAATTATTGTGCGGCCGCAGAAGTCATCTACGAAGTCGCACTCAAAAATGTGTGGTCCGCAGAAGGGCCCTGTGCGGCCTCACTCAGAAATGTGCGGTCCGCAGAAAAACCCTGTGCGGCCACACCTAGAAAAGTATGGACCGCAGAATATGAGAGATGCGGATGCGGTTTAGAATTGTGCAGCTGCAGATTTAAATCTTGTCAAGACTGAAGCAGAGTGCGGTGCACATGGAATTGTGCGGCCACAGAACCTCCGAGAAGGGCAATTGTTTCCGAAAATTCCAGCACTATATAAATAAAATAGTTTTATTTTTGTAGGTTAACTTATGTACCTTTTGACCTCAGGAGTCGTTTACTTTGCTTCTTTTAGTTATTTTTGCCATATTGAGCTTTTTGAATATTAGTTTTATCATTTCAATCTTTAATATGAGTTTAATTATCACTTCATCTGCATCTCCTAATTTAAGCATGAGTAGCTAGCTTTTCACTTGGGTTGGACCCAACCCTAGGGCGTGAACTTAATGGGTGTTTGATTTATTGCTTGTTTATGGTTGGGTGTTGATTATCTAGCCTTGTTCTTGCTTTTAATTGAAGATTTAATGGTTGCAAACATTATTTCAAGCCTAATTGACAGGGTCTCTACTTGAAAAAGAGAGACTTAGACTAGGAAAACTTGGCTATCACAGAATTGGGTCAATCGAGAGATTGATAAACCCAATTAAAAGGTTGAATCTAGAGATAGCAAAACCCAACTTGAGCTTATTATCAACTTCTTTGTTCAATACCCATTTGGACTGAAGAAATCCAAATTGGGCAAAATCACTCTCACCGAGAGGTATTGAGTGGGTATTTGAGTGTTGATAGCTATAATACACCGTAACCAATAAAACAAGCTTTAAGGCTTACAGCCCATTAAGCGAACACCTAGGTATAGGTCATAGCCCTAAGCCTTTTTACCATTTGAAAAACAAACAACTATAATTTTCTAGTTTTAATTCTTAGTTTGTCATTCTTAGTTTAAAATAGATTTAAAAACAAACCAACTTTTGCGGAAGTGTAATCCGAGATAATTCAAGCTCATTCACTTGAATATATACTCTTAAGGCCCATTCATAGCTCACTATGGAAGATCGACCCCAACTCCTTGTTGGGTACTATTATTGCTCCGACCGTTCCACAATCCCAAATAGAGGTGTGGCTTGGACGTGATCGCTGCACCATCGAGAATGCATCCAAGTCATCGCGGACACAAAGGCCAATTACCCCAGACCATCTTCTTCATCGTGAACGCGAAGCTGACTTTGCTAACGCGTAGCATTGCCTTCCAAAAACTCGCGAATGCGAAATACAAGTCACGAACGCGAAGCACAAAAGTCCTAGCAGCCAAGATCCTTCTTCGCGAATGCATGAACCCATTTGCATTCGCGAAGGACAAAACCAGATACCAGTACTAGCAGTAGAAAAACATGGAGAAGTGATCTGAAACCAATTCGAATCACACTCGAGGCCCCCCGAAGCCCGTCCAATAACACCAACAAGTCCCAATACCTTATCCAAACTTATCCAAAGACTTGTAACGCCACGAATAACATCAAAATCATTAATCGGCAATTAAAATTCCTCTTTCAACTTTCAAACAATCAAACTTCGACGAATACGTCCGAATTATATCTGAACAATCCGTAATGACGCCAAACATTTTGTACAAGTCACAAATCATAATAAAAACCTATTCCAATGCTCAGAATCCCAAACGGACATCAAAAGCATCAAGGTCCACTTCAAATTAAACTTAGGAAATTATAAAACCTTCAAAATGCCAACTTTCCACAATAAGCGTTGAACTGCTCCCAGACCCCCCGATGCTCAACCCGAACATATGCCCAAGTTCAAAAAGTATCATACGAACCTATTGGAACCTTAAAATCCCTATTTCGAGGTCATTTACTCAAAGGTCAAACCTTGGTCAACTCTTCTAACTTAAAGCTTCCGAATTGAGAATTTTTCTTCCGAATCAACTCTGAACTTCTCAAAATTTAATTCCGTCTATGCGTACAAGTTATAAAACATGAAGCGAAGCTACTCAAGACCTCAAACCGCTGAATGACGCGCTAGAGCTCAAAACAATCGGTCGATTCGTTACATTCTCTCCCACTTAAACATACGTTCGTCCTCAAACGTGCCAAGAACTGCTCCAGAGTTGCCCAAAATCTTTGTTTAACACCTCGTGCACATACCCGAGCCACCACATCCATTCTAAGCATATTGACTCGAGCCAGACTGAAGATCCTTCCTGCTACCTTAGCCCACAAGCCTTAGAACAAAATTCCAACATCAAAAATTCTCTTCGAGACCTGATTCTAACAGATGAATACCGCATCAATCTCAACACGTTGTACCAAATATGATCATGTACCCATGCTGAAACCACACAATGCACCGCATAATTTATATGCCCATAATAACATCCTCCAACTGTAGAAGCTGTAAATTCACTAACCCGATGCCGGTTGTATACCTTATAACGCGTATAAGCCCTATCCAGCCCTCACAATATTGCAACGATGAAAGAGACATGTAGAAGCTCATAACCACCTGCCAAATCAATAAATCATGGAATCTCTCTGCTTTACAAGAACCATTTCCTCATTCTGAACTTATTATTGACATTTTCCTCCTAATATACATTATATAAGTCTGATTACACTGATTTTAGGCCCGATAACCTCGTCTAACTAGTACAGGTTTCTCGATCGACAAGCCACATCAAAAGCCACCTAAAATCTAATACGACGACATCAATGCGTCAAAAAGCCACAACTCAAATATGACCAATTAAAGAAAAATAAACTCGGGAAAAGAACTATCCAGCCCGTGTAATAAATAAAGCGGCCCAACAAATGCTATGAACTTATCTCAAGGATGAGAAATAAGGCACGCAAAATAAGCATAAGGAACCATACTCAACATCTCACTGTTGCGGTGTGCATCCTGATCCACACATGATACCGTTGTGGCATGCAACCCGATCCAATCATGATACCTGTTCGGCGTACCAACCGATCCACACATAATAATCAATAAGGAAATACCTACCGAGCAAAAATGCCCATACCCACGAAATGCCCGAATATCGACCACAAGCACGCTAAGTGAATAAACACAACCCTAGGGAGACATATAGCACCACGCACTACAAAATTCCAAGCACGAGTAAGATGCAATAAACGACTGGTATCCCAAGAGCGATCTTGCTCATATAACACCACAAGCTACACGGGATCACAACACATGTGCGAATAATCTAGCCATCTCACAACCCATAAGGCATAATAAAGTATCTCATAGAATAGCTAATGACACGAACAACATCCATTTTTTGATTACTCCTCCATAAGCAATGCTATGCTGAATGAACACATCCGACCTGATGTAGAGCATACATTCACATTAGATCTACCAACGCACCTCAAGCAAATTCCGGCCATTCCTAAATAGGTTTATAACTTCCCAAGGACCCACAATGACCTTATATATAACACATGTGACCGACAGTCATATCCGGAACAACTTCCATAGTCCACAACCAAAGGAATAGAGCATCTCTCAAACATAAACTCTCCAAATAATGATGGTACCAGATACGTGATTTCAATCTCTAACACTTAGATAACTAACTAGTCATACTTATACAATCATCCCATGGGATATACTCCCACAACCTTCCACACCAGGTAGTAAAATCTACATATCTGTGGCTACCAACCATACTATTTTTGTAATGCTAACCATGAGCCCACAATTCAATACACAATGCCTCTTCCATAGAACATCATTCTCAGTCGACACTAAAATAATGACAGCATACTCTAAAAGTCTGAATCTCTACCGCTTCTTTGAACTCGTGACATCCTCGACAAAACTAAACCGCAACCTTGACTACTTAATCACAATTCCATACCTCTCACTGCACCTATCATGATGTTACGAGAGAGTACAAGAATTTCATCATAACTCCTGAACCACCAGTAGAATAGAAACCTCATCAGCTAGAAACCTTTCACTTAACTCATTTTACAAGAACAATTGCATCATGCAGCCTAATTCCCATAACCGCAGAATATGCCAACCTCAAGTCGTGGTCTAAACCACCATAACTCCCTCGAGAACATATACACACTGCAAAACTATTAGTATTAAATACCTCTAAATCAATCAAATTATGGATAATGCCAAGCTTGCAAGTATAGCCACGAATATCTGAATAACCTTACCACATCGAAGAAACCTAACCTAATTCAAACCACTACTAACCTTACCATATCGCAATACATGCCTCCCGCTGAGCAGAAAGTAGAACTCATCGTGGGAACGTAATAAAAAATCACGCAACCGCTAACCTGCTTACAGGAGATAGCCTACCTATGGAATTCCATATCGACATCTTCCAACGACATTGCCCGTGTTACAACTACCACGAAATCAATAAACCTTCCTAAACCTATGCTAGTACACCAGTTGTAAGAGTCTATTCATTCCCCATTAGCATCAACTGAAGGTCCAACAATACATTCCAAACTCGAAGTCATGTTGCATCCCAAAACAATAATCAAGCTTTCACACCCCTCTTCATTCCAAGCAAACTCATTTTCGTCATATTCAACCTTCCTCAGTACAGTATCCACCATCCCAAATGAAATTTATAGACATAGTCATTGTCCACCATGATCCCCAAATCGCTATAAACTTTCTCAAGGCATGTGGTTGTCACGACACAACAGCCAACTAGTCGTGATGGAACCTAACCCAACCTGCTAGGCAAACCAATTAACAACAATCCAATTCAAATTAGATTTACTGAGAATATAATGATGAAACAACTTAACTTTAATATAAAAATCCCAAGGATTGGTAGTACTAATCATGAGCTTCTAAGATATATAGTTTATAAAGCTAGTATTAAATAAATACATTATTTGTTCCAAATATACATAAAACTAAAGCTATCAAGGACAAGAGGCAGCTATAACCAGAACGTAGGTATATCTTCAATGCCAGCTCCCGCTATACACAGCAATATCAGCTCCAAGATCTGCACGCAAGGTGCAAAAGTGTAGTATGAGTACAAACGACCCCATGTACTAAATAAGTAACAAACCTAACCTTAGGTTAAAAGCAGTGACGAGCTCGATGAAATGGTCAGAGTCCAACACCAATAGCCAGGAACAACTCGTAACAATATAATAAAAGTAGTAAAAGTAATAACTCAAAGATATTATGCTTAGCTCGTTCACAGTTACAGAAAATAAGCATGCTTTTCAGGTATAACAGTAAAACCCAAATCTTTTACTGAAATAACCAAAAAGAAGAGTATATCAGAAAATTGTGAATTTCCCCAATTTTTCAACAATACATAGAATATTTTATTATCAGAAAGCATGAAGAAAGTACATCTCTATGCATGCATATCAAGTCATGAATGTCACAATATCGTATAGCATGAGGGAGAAAATACATCTCTATGCTTACATGCCAAGTATGCATGTCAAATAAATGATTTCACAGTGATAATCCCAGATACTCACACTCTGAGTACTCAATCTATCTGCCTCAAACTCTCACTCATCACACACAATCACTCAGCACTATACGGTACTTGCGCTCACTGCTGGTATGTCAGGCTCCGGAGGGGTGGATCCTGCCCAAGCGCTAATATAAAGCCAATATGGCCTGTTGTGGCGTGCATCCCGATCCCATACATATAATTGTTGCGGCGTGCAGCCCGATCCCATAAATATGACTCACAACAAGGCTCTCAAGCCCACCTCAGTCATCAATCTCTCAAGTCTCAAAGGCTCACAATCTGGTACCACGCAGCCTAAACAATGATAACATGTGATGTAACAATGAGTGATGAATAGAGACTAAGATATGATATGCAAATATAGAATCATGATTGAGTACATAATTACAGTTAGAGCAGATAACTCAAACAACAAAAATAGCTTCATTAGGTCTCCACCGAATAAGCCCATAGTCTAAACATGATTTCTAACATGATTCACAGCCCATATAATCAAACAAGTATGGAGAACATGGATGTAACAAGATATAACAGCAAAACAAGTTCAGTCATAGTCTAATAGTCAACTAGAATCATGATTTCCCTGGTGCACACCCACACGCTCGTCACCTAGCATGTACATCACCTCAATACATCTCTTATAACATAGTTCCCAAGGTTAAATACCCTCCAATCCAAGTTTAGATATGTTACTAAACTCGAACAAGCCAAATCCAATACGAGCAAGCCAAAAAATACACTAGACATGCCACCTCGCGCGTATCAGCCTCCGAAGAGCTCGAAACTAGCCAAAATCAACTCAAATACATCAAATAATGCCTAAGGAAACAATCTCAAATGATAAAGGTCGAATCTTTACACATTTACTCAAAGTCAACCAAAAAGTAAAACCTAGGCCCACACCTTGAAATTGAACAAACTCACCAAATCCGACAACTCATTCAATTACGAGTCCAACCATTCAAATTTCACACAAATCCGACTCCGGATCGATGTTCAAACCTCAAAAATTTACTTTAGGAAAGTTTAGACATAAATCCCCAATTTCTCTTTAAAGTTCATAATCCAAATGCTAAAATCCATTATAGATTCATGAAATATAATAAAAACCATGTAGAAAACACTTACCCCCAACCATGTGGTGAAACTCGCCTCCAAAATTGCCCAAATCCGAGCTCCATAGCTTAAAATGTGATAAAATGACCAAGACCTTCGACATAGAGTACTTTATACACTGCTCTAGAGGTACCCTTCATGATCGCGGCCACCAACCTCGCGATCGCGGTTACAAACCTTTCCAGGACAGTTTGCCCTATGCGATCGCGGCCATTTCCCCGCGATCGCGATGAACAAACTTCCATTAACCCTTCCCAAATTCTTCTCAGACGGCCAGTAGTGTATCAGACATAACGTTTTGTACATACCTCCAAATGACAAATGGTTTAACTTTCTGAAAACTAGAAACAAAGGATTACTACTTTCGTTTTGATCATCTCAAAATTCCTTATAGGTTGCAAGATATAAGCTTCCGAAGTTAGCTCAGTGACAGCAACATTTCATCTTCGTGAACGCAAAGCTCCCTCCGCAAACGCGATGCACAGGTCCATTTTTCCATTTTACTCTTCGCGATCGTGACCAATTCTACGCGATCGCACTGTACACCCCTGTAGCCAAAAACCTACAGTTGAATATGGCCTAAAAATGTTTCGAAACTCACCTGAGCCCCTCGAAACCCCGCCCGAACGTAGCAACAAGTCCAAAAACATAACACGGACCTATTCGAGGTTTCAAATCGCACATAAAAACATCTAAATCACGAATCATCGATCAAGATCAATCTCTTAAGTTCAAAAACTTCAATCTTTGAACCAAGCGTCTGATTCAAGCCTAACCAATCCGGAATGAACCCAAATTTTGCATACAAGTTTCAAATGACATAACACACCTATTCTAACTCCTACAACAACAATTTGAACCCAGTATGATCAAAGTCAACTCTTGGTCAAACTTATGAACATTTCAAACCTTCAAATATTCAACTTTCGCCAATTAGTGCCGAAACCTTCTAGAAATATCCAATTGCAAATACGGGCATACACCCAAATCCAAAATCACTATCCGGACCTAACGGAACCATCAAAACTT
This sequence comes from Nicotiana otophora, assembly GCA_000715115.1. NCBI lineage: Eukaryota > Viridiplantae > Streptophyta > Magnoliopsida > Solanales > Solanaceae > Nicotiana > Nicotiana otophora. Next base: position 64,817 of record AWOL01S0037131.1, on the reverse strand, counting down.
TAATCTATGGTCAAATACACAAAAGTCAAACTTGGTCAACTCTACCACTTTAAGTCTTCAAACATGAAAATCATTCTTCCAAACTAACTCTGAATTACCCAAAAATTGAAACACGCGATACACACAAGTCATAATACTTCATATGAAGCTACTCAAGACTTCAAACAACTGAACGGAATGCAAATTTTCAAAATGACCGGTTGGGTCGTTATATTCTCCCCCACTTAAATATATGTTCGTCCTCAAACGTGCCAAGAGTCATTTCAAAGTCTTCCAATCACTGTGTAACCTTACCATGCACATACCGGGGGGTGGTCCTACATCACCCCAATCCATATAAGTTCGTCACCTCAACATAACCGAAGATTCTTCCTTCAACCTTAGCCCATAAACCTTGGAACCCAATTTCCAACATCCGAAATTCCTCACAAGACCTGAATCTCGCATCTACGCACTGTATAAGTCTGAACAAGCTATATCAAGTCATAACCATAACCCAATATGTAATCACATAATATACCATATAACTCGCATACCCACAACAGTAACTTCTAACCATAATAGCTTCCCAAAAACAAGCACGACACTGTTAACAAATCTCATATCAACTAAAACCTTGTTCCAACCCTTTGTACACTACCAATGGTGAGAGCAACACGCAAAAACGCATAACCACTCATCAGATCAAACAAGTCAGAGAGCTCTCTCTCATCCGACAAGAACCAAAGCCAAATTCTAAGCCGACTTCTAAAATTATTCTTCCATACATACCGTAATTAAATCCGATAGTACCCATTCTAGGTCCAGTGATCTCATCTCATCAAACACAACCATTCTATTGACATGCCACACGAATACAACCTAAAGCCACAAACCGTGCAATCCGTGCACCGATAAACGATAATTCAAATGTACTCAAACATAAAAAATGCCTCAAATGGAAGAACCGTCCCGCAAGCTCAACAAGTACCACCACAAACTCAATACTACGAACCCATCACACATAGTAAAACCAAAAAACACGAATCTATCATAAAGGATCATCTCCCAACATAACCCAACTGCAATTCATGACCCCGTCCAAACACTGGTTCATATGAAATATCTCAAGCCACAATGCTCAAAATCAACAACCACGCGCAATTCGACATCAAGTACACAAAGTGCATAACCATAATCATGGAGAAGCGAATAACACAATATATCACAGCCCGAAAAGACCATAACTATGGCACAATCAACCATTCAACACCCCAATAACCATCTCGCTCAAATTCTGCTACAAGCCCAAACAAAACCGCATCATGTGTACATATAAACAACAAACCGCAACCCCTCGTAGCATAGAAGAGTAACACATAGAAAATATCAGAACACGAACAAGCTCAACTCTAACCGAATGACACACCCCTCAACACTAACAGTTCTAAGTCAGAAAATCCAACTCGGTGTAGAGTACACATCCTCATTGGGCCTACCAATGGGCCCCAAATCAACTCCTGTCATCCCTAAATGGATAAATATCCCTACAAAAGTCAACAATGACCTAACCATAACACGTACTACTATTTGGAAAACTTTGGACACACTTTCATAGTCCACAACCATGAAATAATCTACTTCTGAAATTCCATGTCTCCAAATCCATAGAACACACGAATCACCATAGTTTATCCCAACTCCACCACTTAAATGTTTAACACATCTCTCATACACGATCATCCCACGAGGAATACATTTATAATTCTTCTATTCCACATAGAAAAAATATGAATATCAGCAGTCGATCAACCAGGCGAGTACCGCAATCCCAATGAAGTAACTGTAAGTTAAAACTCAGTGTGCCTTTTGAAATGTGCACCCTTCTCAGGCAATACCAAGTAGTAATAGCATTCATCTAATCCTATGAAACCATCCATGCTATCCAAATTTCATGACCTTCCCTCCAAATCTAAACCACCACCTTGTACATGCAAATGTCAATCCCACAGGATGCACCGCATCTATCATGCCTTCATGTGAAAAGCATGAGAATCTCATTATCAACTCTGAGTTACAAGCACAATACATACTCAATTAGCCAAGAACCTTTCACTTGATCCCATCCAGGAGGAAATCACAATACGCAACATTCTCCTCACGCCGAAAGGAAATATCCATCTAAAACTGTGGTAGAAACCATTGAGAACTCTTTGAAATCCTTTGTCTATGACCTGGACTCAATTTCTTTCTTTTAACTTATACTAGAGTCTTCTACGGCTGTATGATTGACAACATATATGCTGCATTGATAATGCTCAGAAACCTTAAGTGTGTTCATAACGTAACTAACTCTAGATCATTGATCGAATAATTTCCTTTTGTTCCTTCTCAGCTTTCTTTAAACATAAGATATTACTTTTTTTTATCGTCATGGCCCCTTGCTGCACGCATACTTAGCTTACCTTAGTGCTCACGCATATTGGAATTCCATACAACTCATATGATCTTGAATATTACTTCTGATTTTACTTCCCGTTCATTAGCCGTGGTAGGTGCCACCTGCTGATGGAGTGCATACAATGTTGTTGTGAGACTGTTGTTACATGACCATTTTCTCTTTAGGTGAATGTGCTTGGTTAAAGCCTTTTTCCTTATTTTCTCTGCTAGTCTTTCATTGTAGTACTTAGGGAGGACCCTCTTATTCTTGCAAGGCTGCGAGCTTATTACATCGTATACTCGATGGAATTTTTGATATTCGTACTCACATATAAAATTCCTTAGTTACTTACCTCCATACTTATATGCTTATACGGTTGCTCCCGAACTGAAGTTTTGACTGTCTTCCCTTAACGATCATATGGTATCTTTAACTACCCCAACTCTTATTCGAATATTTCTCAAGGTCACGATGTCATATCTGCGAGACTGAATTCCTCATGTTGGGGTTCACTCTATATATCTTGCACGATCTATTGATTTATCTATATCCTCTTGTCTAGCCATAACTAGGCTCTTCCTAAATCAATTACTAACTAATCGTTGGCCCACTCTCATATCAATATTTTGCGTAATCTTTCTTGGGTTATTTCCTTTGTCTTAACTTACATCTCGTACTGACTCCTTATTTATCAATAACATCTCGAGAAGAAACCCTCACTTACTCTCCTTGACGTCGTGTTTGCATAATGTTGTGGAATCGTAGCCTATCTATAGGCTTTGAATAAGTGCAATCTCATCCCTTTCTCATTTTTATTGCATTCTTCCTTTACAATTCCATAATTACTAGAACCACTTAATTCTGATTTAATGTCACATCACTCCATATTCCCCCTTTTAGAGGAGCACCAATATTTAGCGCTACTACGCTCTACCTATAGATGTTTTACCTCTTCATCTTTGGAGTCTTTTCACATCATCAATGACCCTTACTCGCCTTGCGGTAATCATCTTGTACCAAGGATAACAAAATTCCTTACTCACGAGGGTGACACTTGGTGTAACTGGCACATAAAGTCCCTTAAGCTTAACTTTGCTCATATTGCTTGTTTTAGGGAAGCATATTCCTGAATGACCATTCTCTGAATCTCTCATGAATATTCTTCTGTTGTCTATTTTATTATTTTCGGAAAGCAATCTGAAGTTCTCATGATGCAGACTATTACCAAATTACTCAGTCCCTAATTTATGTTTAGTTTATCTTGGTCACCAGCCCATACTGATTTCTATTACTCTGGGTCTAACTTTTCCTTTTGGTAATCGCGTTAGAGTCGCGAACGTATTTCTCGAAACGAGGATGTGACTGTATGGCCTATACCATTTTGTTGTCTTAAGGCCCATCACCTCTCGTCTCTTCCTTCACTTGACTATAGATTCTGTAATACTCTACCGTTGTCATCCATATATCATATCTTACTCATAATGCTTCATTAACTCTCTTCTTATTTCCCGCTAACATTTATGTTTATCACTTTATTCTGAAAACATCAACAAGATATTTGTTTGCTTTTAGCTCCCTTTGTTCCATCCACTGGCTCTTCAGGTTGCCTAGCATTATCTCTCTACTAGGGACGGGAGTCATACTAAGATATTATTTATCCTTTCCAGGCTTCCAGTGCCTATCTTTGTAGCACTCATATCTAATTGTACTATTTTAGAGTGCACCATCTAGGTGTCTTAGAAGGATATCCATCAGCACATTATCCTTCGGAAATGTCAACTAACGCAAACAATCCATCCACCATTTTGGGTCGCTCTAACCCCAGCCGGATCCTGATATCCGTCCTTCTCTTATACTTCTTCTGTTAGCTTCCATAGGGCATAAATGAGATGGGTGTGGCCTATTATACATGCCTCCATTACAATTGAAGGTAACTCAAAATGCTTATATCTCCCTTCCTGAATGGTAAATAACAATAATCTTTATTAACTGGGTAATTCGTACCTTTCTTCATCTTGGTTCTTTTACTCCTTGAAACTTGTATTTATCTTCTGAATCTCTCATTGTCTTTCACCATAAAGGTGGATAAATATTCTTGCCTTAAGGCTCCTTATCAAGAGGCTTACATGTCTTAGTGCAAACATGATCTGTTGAATACCTCATGTTTATCCATCATACGCATGATGCAAAAATCGAGTCCCTCTGACTCAACTCTTCCATAGTTATATCTCTTACCAACCGTCTTTCTGAATGTAGGCATCATTATATTACGAATAGGATAGAGTTTAGGAAATTGAGTTCTTACAACTGAGCTCTACCACAAAATCTAGAGTAAAAAGAAAGAGTGACAGTCCTAAATACCATGTAGCCTCCTGCTTATAAGTGTGGTGCACAACACACCCATAAACAAGACTCTACTAGACACGGCTTGTAGACTCCCTAGGACAGAACTGCTCTGATACCACTTTTATCACGACCCAAACCGATGGGCCACGACGGGTACCCGGTACCTTACTCAACCGAGTACCAACGTAACATATCTTTCTTATTGAATTATCATACACACATGACATACGGGACTAATAGGCCAACATCATTATTTAATAAACTCAAAATATAGGTCGCCAAGGCCATACAATCTTTCACGTATACGACATATGTCTACAAGCCTCTAAGAGTACATAATTGTCATAAAGGTCGGGACAGAGCCCGCTATACCAAACCATACACATCTAAATCATACTGACCAAACAAGCAACTCCAGAGCAAATGGAGTGCACCAATATCTTCTGCTGAGCTGATCGCCTACTTGGAGGACTCTCGACCTGTCTATCGAAACCTGCGGGCATTAAACGCAGCGTCCCCAAGCAAAAGGGACGTCAGTACGAAATAATGTACCGAGTATGTAATGCACTATACTGAAAGCTAAAATTGAACTGATAATATAATAACTGAAAGCAACTGGAAGTCAATGATAATCTGAAGATATGCTTACCTGCTAATAATGACTCTACTCTCTCAATAAAGTAAGTAAAATAGTTGTCCGGCATTATAAGGCTCGTTATATATATATAACTACTCTGTCGTTGTAGGCTCGATCATAGGCGATCGGCCATACTAGGCTTTGTATCTCGGCCAACTGGGCTCGTTCATAGGCGCTCGGCCACAGTAGGCTCGGTATATAACTTACCATCTAATTAGAGGTTGCCTAATAGGGGCCTGCCCATCGATTATAGCTCGATGGTAATGAAATCATTGTAATATTGTATATATAGACTTCTGATCTCTTGACTGGAAAAAGGAAATACTCAAATGAATATGAAATCTCGATAAAGAGAATATTATAACTTACGAAACTAGAAAAATATACGTAAATTCCAGGATATGAATTTTTTTTTATGCTTCGTTATCAAACTCATGTAATTACGAGATCATGCCAAAATGAAAGAAGAGCTTAGCCTTAACATACCTGGAGTAGGAAAAAATTGATGTTCTTGGAAAAGGTTGCACCGTACTCCCCTTAGAATCGCAAAATTCCGTTGCTATTACGCAGTATAATTTTAGATAAAACAATTTGCCGAAGCAAAATCACGTCGATCTAATCCTTGTAAAGAATTCATATGAATTCCATACGTTAGGAATCCTTGAATTCTTATCAGATGCAACTTACATTCTTAAGAATGGATAAAATTCTTACATTTCTAAGACTTATTGTAGCTTTTCTTTCTCAAATGAATGCCAAGTCTCATATCTTTAATGTTGCCACATACTACAATGACTTAAAGAGTCATCATGCGATTTTGAGGGGTACTGCCACGAATGCCGCCCACTTATCCAATTATCACTTTTTTTCTTAATCAATTCATTAATTCCTCCACTAGTCCAATAATTAACTAATTACCCACATAGTTAAGAATTATTTCAAATTACATAAAATATTACTCACTTTTGATACACTTTATATACCTTACTATCATAGCCATATGATACCTTATATGGTACTAGTCCATAAATATCGGGTATTTTAGCTCGGGTAGTATTTTATCCCAACATGTCAAACTTTGATGAAAATTCACTTTCTTTGATTTGCTTACCATCTCGCCTTCACATGTAAAATGCAGGATGTAACAGCGATACTACCCTCGCGTTCGCGAAGCTCAACCAACTCTAGATCCAAAACTCTTCTTCGCGAACATAAGAATAGTCCCGTGAATGTGATGATTCACCAGGTTACACCATCGTGAACGCGTCCAAGCCACCGGGGACTTGAAGGCCTATTCTCCCAGGCTAGCTTCTTCATCGCGAACGCGAAGGTGACTTCGCGAATGCATAGTATTTCCTTCCAAACATTAGCCAATATGAGACACAAGTCGTGAACGTGAAGAACAAAAGTCCCAGGAACCAAGATCCTTCTTCGTGAAGGCATGAACCCCTTCGTGTTCGCGAAGGACAAAACCAGACACCAACGGTAGCAAAACATGGAGAAATGATCTAAAACCACTCTGAATCACACCCGAGGCCCCGGGGACCCAGTCCAATCACTCTAACAAGTCTCAATACCTTATCCAAACTTATCCAAAGGCCCGAAACGCCACAAACAATATCAAAATTATGAATCGACGATCAAAATCCTTCTTTCAACTTTCAAACATTCAAACTTCAACGAACGCGTCTGAATCATATCTAAACATTTCGCAATGAGGCCAAACTTTACGTACAAGTCACAAATCATAATACGAACCTAATCCAAGGCTCGAAATCCCAAACGAACATCAATAACATCAAGGTCCACTTCAAATCAAACATAGAAAATTCTAAAACCTTCAAAATGTCATCTTTCCACAATAAGCCCCGAAATGCTCCCAGACTACCCGATACTCCACCCGAACATACGCCCAAGTCCTAAATCATCAAACTAACCTATTGGAACCTGCAAATCCCGATTTTAAGGTCGTTTACTCAAAGGTCACACCTTGGTGAACTCTTCCAACTTAAAGCTTCTAAATTAAGAATTTTTCTTCTGAATCCACACCGAACTTCCTAAAATTCAATTCCGACTACGCGTACAAGTCATAAAACATGAAATAAAGCTACTCAAGGCCTCAAACCACCGATCGACATACTAGAGCTCAAAACGACTAGTCTGGTTGTTACAAATATTGCAAACAAAAGAGAATTCTATCGATATTTTAGGGTGCTTTACAATGGAATAGAACCCCTCTATTTATAGAAAAAATGTATCTTTTTCCGGAAAGTAACAAACCCTAAAATCTCTCTAAAATATAGGCATTCACCTTAAATACAATTTTATTTATAATACTCCCCCTTGAAAGTCTATTCAACAGATAATGTGCCTCGTTAAAACCTTAACTAAAATAAAACCTAGTGAGAAAAAATTCTAGAGAAGGAAAAATAGTACATATGTTTAGAAATACACCTTTTGGTTGCCTCGTTAAAAACCTTGCAAGAAAAACTCAGTGGGATAAACCTTGTAAGGAAAAAAGAATACAACGTGTATTAACTCCCCCTAATGAGAGCATCAATTCACATCTTTAAGCCTTCACATCCCGATATTGTACACTAGCTTCTTAAAGGTTGACATCGGTGGAGATTTGGTGAACAAATCAACCATATGATCAGTTGAACGAATCTGTTGCACATTGATATCACCATTCTTTGAAGATCATGTGTGATAAATAACTTTGGTGAAATATGTTTTATCCTATATCATTTTATGAATCCTCCCTTCAATTGGGCTATGCATGCTACATTGTCTTCATACAAAATCGTGAGTATTTTGTCACACTTCAAACCATTGTTTCTTGAATAAGATGTATTATAGACCTCAACCATACACATTCTCGACTTTCTTCATGAATAGAAATTATCTTAGCATGATTAGATGAAGTAGCCACGATTGATTTCTTAGTCGATCACCAAGATATGGCAGTGCCTCCACATGTAAACATATATCCTGTTTGAGATCGAGCTTTGTATGGGTCAGATAAATACCCAGCATTGGCATAACCAACAAGATAGGGACTGCAATTAATGCCATAAAATAATCCCATATCGGTAATCCCTTATAGATACAGAAATATATTTTTGATTCCATTCCAATGTATCCATGTCGTAGTAGAGCTATATCTTGATAAGACACTAACTGAAAAAGTTATGCCAGGCTTTGTTTTATTAGCAAGATACATTAATGCACCAATTGCACTAAGATATGGTATTTCAGGACCAAGAAGCTCTTCATTCTTTTCTTGAGGTCGGAACGGATCCTTATTCACATCAAGTGATCGAACAACCATCAGAGTACTTAACAGTTATGCCCCATCCTTGTAAAACAGTTTCAATACCTTTTCTGTGTAGGCAGATTGATGAAAAAAACTCCTATTTGTCAAATGTTCAATTTGAAAACCGAGACATAATTTTTTATTTCTAAGGTCTTTCATCTCGAATTCCTTCTTTAAATAATCAATTGCCTTTTGGAGTTCTATAGGAGTTCCAATAAGATTTATGTTATGCATATATATGGCAAGTACAACAAACTCCAATGTTGTTTTCTTTATAAAAACACATGGACAAATGGCATCATTTATATAACCTTCCTTTAATAAATACTCGCTAAGGCGGTTATACCACATTCTTCCTGATTTTTTTAGACCATACAAAGATCTTTGCAATTTGATTGAAAATATTTCCAAGGACTTTGAATTATGTGCGTTGGGCATTTTAAATCCTTCAGGATTTTTCATGTATATCTCATTATCAAGTGAGCCATAAAGGTAGGTTGTAACCACATCCATTAAATGCATGTCAAGCTTTTCATGGACAGCAAAACTAATGAGATAATGGAACGTTATTGCATCCATAATAGGAGAATATGTCTCTTCATAATCGACACCGGGCCTTTGTGAAAATCTTTGTGCAACAAGGCGTGCCTTATATCTTTGTACCTCATTTTTCTCATTCCTTCTACGTACAAAGACCCATTTATAGCCAATAAGCTTAACACCATTAGGTATTTGAACTACAGGCCCAAAACCTTCACGTTTCACAAGTGAATCCAACTCAGATTGGATTGTTTCTTGCCATTTTGCCCATAACACGTCTTTGTTGATATTCTCCAGCAGATTGAGGTTCAATATCCACACTATCTTGCACAATGCTAGATGTAACATTGTATACAAATACATAATCCACCACTATATCCAATCGATTCAAATTTGTCTCAATATCGATTGGATTTATTGATAGTTCCTTATTTTCTTAAGCCTCGGGCTCAGTGATTTCCTCATGAATCTTAGGATTGGTTAAATCATGGATTTAATTATGAGACTCTTTCGTAATGTCATCTTTATCGTTTGTTTTTCTTTTTCTATGATTTCGATCCTTAGAACCCAATTCCCTACCACGCTTTAGGCATGTATTTGACCCATTAGCTATGATACTAAAAGTTTTTCCAACATGGACTCGGAACACTCTCTGCAAGGATATGTGATTTTGTAATCCTTTTCAGATCTGTAAATGCGTTTGGCATTTGATTTGCTATTTTCTGCAAATGAATAATCCTTTGCACCTTTTTTTCATAAATAGAGGCACGTAGTTCAAGATGAGACAATTATGGATTTTTCCACAAAATTTCTCGTTTGGTTTCACCATTTGCTCCCCCTAATTTTGGGGAAAATGCCTCATCGAATTGACAATCTGCAAATCGAACAGTGAACAAATCTTCTATTAATGTTTCAAGGTAGCAAATAATGAAGGACGATTCAAATCCAATATATATTCCTAACCTTCTTTGGCGATCCATCTTGGTGCGATATGGCTATGCTACAGACAGATATACTGCGCACCCAAAAGGTTTCCAATGGGATATATTAGGTTCATGACCCAAAACTAATTTCAACAGGGAATATTTATAATAATTTGTCGATCTGAGATGAACTAGCATTGCTGCATGCAAAATGACATGGCCCCAAACAGAAGTGGGTAACCTCGTTTTCATGAGTAACGGTCTTGTTATCAATTGCAGACGTTTAATCAAAGACTCTACAAGCTGTCACGACCCAAAATCTAGCTAATCGTGATTGCACCTAACCCAACCCGCTAGGTAAGTCAAATAATAGACAACACAACTCAAATAGGATAACATTAATCAATAATTAAAATAATTGAGCTTTTTATACAAAATCCCTAGAATTGGTAGTACAAGTTATGAGCTTCTAAGACTTAGAATTTACAAAGCTGGTACGAAATAAATACATCATCTGTTCGAAATATACATAAACAGATTTATAAATCTAAAGCTACCAAGAACAAGAGGCTATAACCGGAACTCAGGTTACATCTTCAATGCCAGCTCCCGCTATGCACAGCAACATCAGCTCCCAAAGTCTGCACGCAAGGTGCAGAAGTGTAGTATAAGACAATCGATCCCATGTACTCAATAAGTAACAAACCGAACCTTAGGTTGAAAACAGTGACAAGCTCGAAAGAAGGTCAGTGCCCAACACCAATAACCAAAAGTAACTCATAATAAAATAATGAAGGCAGTACAAGTAATAACTCAGAGGATATTATGCTCGACTCATTCATAGTCACGGAAACGTAGACACGCTTTCCAGGTACAACATTCAAGTCCATATATTACAATTTAAAATTCACCAAAACAGGAGTTTATCAAAAGAAATGTATTTCTAGTTCACAACATCAGATAAGAATTTTCGTTTACCAGTTAGCATGAGGAAAGTACATCTCTATGACTACATGTCAATATACGTGTCAAGTCATCAATCACCATATGCAGTTTAGCATGAGGAATATACATCTCTATACCTATATGTCAAATGTATATGTCAAATAACGAATGTCACGGTACCGTCTAGCATGAGGAAAAACGTATCTCAATGTCTACATGCCAAGTATGTATGCCAAATAAACGATCTCATGATAATATTCCCAGGTACTCTCACCATCAACATACTTAAGTTGTCTGTCTCAAATGCCACCTCATCACACATACACATAAGCACTCAGCAATGTACGGGTGACTGGCTCATAAGCCCCTCACCAAAGCAGGTGTATATATCATTGTACATGCGCTCACTGGTGGTATGTCAGACTCTGGAGGGGCGGATCATGCCCAAGCGCTAATATAAAGCCTATACAGCATGTTACGGTGTGCAACCCGATCCACAATAATAATAAAGCCTATAAGGCCTACTGCGGCATGCAGCTTCATCCATAATAATAATAATAGTAATAAAGCCAATATGGCCTGCTGTGGGGAGCAGCCCGATCCACAGTAACACTCACAAAACGGTTGTCAAGCCTATCATAGTCATCAATCTCTCAAGACTCAAGGGCTCCCATCTCATACCACTCAACCCTACAACTCCACATATGGTACAGCAATGATAACATACGATGTAACGATGAATGATGAAAAGAGACTGAGATATGATACAAAATGACGAATCATGACTGAGTGTATAATTACAGTTAAATCATATGACTCAAAATAATAGAAATAACCTCATTAGGTCTCAATCGAATAAGCACATAACCTAAATATGATTTCTAACATGAATCACATCTCAATTAAGCAACAAGTAGGGGAAAATACGGGTATAACTAGATATTATAATAGAACAAGCCTGGTAATAGTCTAAAATTCAACTTGAGTCGTAACTACCCCGGTGCACAGCCGTCACCCCATAATATCTCATATGACATGTCTCTCAGGGTTAATTACCCTCAATTTCAAGTTTAGAAATGTTACTTACTTCGAACAAGCCAAATCCAATACCGAGCAAGCCAAACAATACACTAGAAATGTCATCCCGTACGTATCAACCTCTGAACGGCTTGAAACTAGCCAAAAGCAACTCAAAAAATCAAATAACGCCTAAGGAAACAATTCCAAATGATAAAGGTCGAATCTTTACATATTTACTCAAAATCAACCAAAAGGTCAAATCTGAGCCAACACCTCGGAACTAGACAAAATTCAAACAATCTAACAACCCATTAAATTACGAGTCCAACCATACTAATTTCACTCAAATCCTACTCCGAATCGATGTTCAAAACTCAAGAATTCACTTTATGAAAGTTTAGCCAAACAAAACCCTGATTTATCTTTAAAATTCATAAACCAAATGCCAAAATCGAAGATAGATTCAAGGAATATAATCAAAAGCGAGTCAAGAATAATTACCAAATCCATGTGGTGAAATTTCTCTCCAACATTTCCCTAAACCAAGCTCCAAATCTAAAAATTTGACCAAATGAACAACCCTCGGATTATATGGAACTGCCCAGCATTTTGGCATCAACGAGCAGAAGAGCCGCTTTTGCGGCGTAGCTTCAGCGCCAATACATTTGCTTATGTGGAACTACTGAAGAATCGAATTCTTCGCACATCCGGAAACTATTCCTCTTCTGCGACATTGCAGGTACGAGCACCCAATCGATCTTGCTCAAATAATCGCTTTTGCGCTCCTTGGCATCACTCCTGCGCTTCCGCAGATGCGTCCCATAACTCGAATCTGCGGATATTCCCAATCTCAGGCCTTTCCCTTTGGCATTCATTTGTCCGCACCTACAGATGACGCACCCGCGCCTAGAGTTTTGCAGGTGTGATCACACCAGATCCTGCCACAACCAACCTTAACCAACATATTCCCAAATGATTTGAACCACGTCTGAAACTCACCCGAGCCCCTCGGGAACCCGTCTGAACATACCAACAAGTCCCAAAACATAACATGGACCTACTCAAGGCCTCAAATTACACATAACAATATCTGAACGACGAATCGCGCCTCAAATCAAACTTGAAGAAGCACCGATAAGCAACAATTCAAACGTATTCAAATATGGAAAATGACTCAAATGAGAGAACAGTCCCGCAAGCTCAACAAGTACCATCACAAACGCAATGCTAGGAACCCATCACGCATAGTAGAACCAAGACACACAAGTCTAACACAAAAGATCATATCTCAACATAACTCCGCTGCAATGAGTGCCCCATCCAAACACTGGTCCATATGAAATACCTCGAGCCACAATGCTCAAAATCAACAACCATACGAAAGTCAAGAACAACCACACGAAGTGTATGACCATAACCATGAAGAAACGGATAGCACAATATACCACCAATAGGAAAGATCATAACTAAGGCGTAATCAGCAATTCTACACCCAATAACCATCTCCCTCGAATTTCGCCGCAAGGTCCAAATAGAGACGCATCTAGTGTGCAAATAACTAACAGATCTCAACCCATTGTAGCATAGAAGAGTAACACCTAGAACATATCGGAACACCTACAACATATCGGAACACGAACATGCTCATCTCCAACTTAATAACACACTCCTCAATAATAACAGTGTTAAGTCAACAAATCCGACTCGATGTAGACTACACATCTTCATTGGGCATATTAACGGGCCTCCAAATCAACTTCGGTCACCCACAATTAGATAAATAACTCCCCAAAAGTACATAATGACCTGACCATAACACATACTATTAGTTGGCTAACCTTGGCCACATCTTCACAGTTTGCAACCACGTAACAATCTGCTTCTGAGAACTCCTAGTCTGTAAATCTATAGAACACATGAATCACCATAGCCAACCCTAAGTCCACCACTCGAATGACTAACACATCTCTCATACATAATCATCCCACAAGATATACCTCCATAATTCTTTCGTGTTGCAAAGCAAAATTCGAACACTAGCAATCAATCAACCAGGCAAGTACCACAATACCAATAAAGCATCCGTAAGTTAAAACACAGTGTGCCCTCTGAAATGTGATTCGTTCTTAGGTAATACCAAGTAGTACTAGCATTCATCTAAATATTTGGAACCGTCCATACTGTCTAAGAACTCGTGACCTTCCCTTCACAATTGAACTGTGATCTTGTACATACAAATCCCAATCCCACACGACGCACCGCATCTACCATGCCATCACATGAAAAAACGAGAACCACATTATCAACCATGAGACATAAGTAGAATATATACTCGATTAGTCAAAATCTTTCCACTTGATCCCATCCAGGAGAAAATCACAATACGCAACTTACTTCTTATGCCAGTAGAAAATATTCATCTCAAACCTTGGTAGAAATCATTGAGAACTCTACAAAACCCATATGCACATAACCAAGCCATCAAAACTGAATCCCTCTAACTCAACCAAGTCATGCAAGTTAACAAACCCAAGATTATTTTCATAAAATACATGTAGAGACTCACCACATCATAAGAACCAAAAGAATCGACTATACCCATTACCATGCTGATCCGATCTACTACTAAGTTATCCTATTTCTCCGAGTCCCTTCTGAATTGCCTTCATGTTATCACTTTTCCTTGCCAGTACACTACGACCACAAAAGACCCTATCATGAAACCACATCTCCCTAAAGCTCAAAAGTCATTGTATTAAAACTATTTATTAAACCCTAAACCCAAAAAAATGCTTTCTTCTCTCTCATGCGATTCTATGAACAGTAACTTCGCAGCGCAGTAACGGCGATTATATTGTCGTCCGGTGGTGAAGCACCACCGGACCAGTCCCAAAAGATGCGTCTCAACATTGCACACAAATCCCAGGTAGGCGCACTATACAAGAATTCCATAGTTTCTGCATAACTCAAAGATGATGAAGCGAGCACTATAGCGTCGCATAGACTGGACAAAATTGAATTTCCTCATCTCATTTTTGGGTCAAACAAACTGATTCCAAGCAGTGGAGATGTTTCTACATCTCAAATTCCATCGACCATCAAAGTTTCAAACAAAATCGATGTCGGAATATACACCTCCGAACAACTGAACTCTACCGATAAACAGTTGGTCGAGCATGGAGCTACTACTTTCCAAACTGGACAAAACAATTGCCAATCGACTCCATTTCACCAGGAGATTGATGCCAAATGCTTAAACAACAACTACAATGAGTCAATCGTTACAGCAATTCAAAATTCCAAAACTGCAGAGTTGCAGACACAGGTTGTTCGACGAAATGCAAATGTCAGTTTTTCCCACAATTTGAATGAGTAAATTGGATTTCAAGCCTGTAAAATTGATGTGGAACCTAGTCGTCAAGTACTGCACATATATGCTACATCTCTAAATCATTCCCAAACGGCCAAGAATTTGACCAACACAAGAACGAGTTTGAAATCTTTTGAGCTTGTTCATGGAATTCCTACGATTCAGTTCTCAATTGATGAACATGAAGAATTTGCAAAGGAGGAAGGACTACACCAAGTAGTGATCATTAAATTGTCCAACGAAGAACTAATTTTACAGGTTTTGAGAAATATTCTGCCAAAAATCATTGGCATCAAAGGTAATTGCTTGGTAGGTTTATTGGCCCAACGACAACTCTTAATTCGATATAATCAGTATGAAGATTATGTGTGTTGTTTAGATAGAGCTGTGAATTACTTTAAACACAATGGAAAAGAGCATCAATATAGAGTATTTCCATGGAGTATTGGTTACAATCCTAAAGAAGAAACATCTAAGGTTGCTGTTTGGATTTCATTACCAAACTTATCACCTGAACTATTTGCTCGTAAGGCTTTATTGTCTATTATAGCAGCAGTTGGAAAACCAATTGTAATTGATAAGGCAACTCAAATAAGATCACGTCCAAGCACAGCAAGAGTGAAGGTTATCGTCGACTTGCTCGATAAACTTCTAGAGAAGATAAGGATTCAATACTTGGATATTAAAACTGGTAGAACCGTGGAAGAATTCCAAGAAATTGGCTACGACGATTTACCTGCATATTGCTGCCACTGTAAGCATCAAGGTCATGAAGAAAATCAATGTCGACGTTTAAAAGGGAAAGCAGTTCAAGATACTCATGCTTCTGCTGAAACACTTGAGGATGGGAACCAGGCTATTGAAAAATTCCAGGGTGATGCAAGGGATTTTTTGAATGCTAAGAGAGTTGGGCATCAACTTGCAGAAGTGCCAGGTGATGATACACTTCATAGGGATGACCACGAGCATGAGGCAGGAACAAAAGAGAATGTGTTAGTTGGTCCTGTGCAGACTACTGGTGCCTTTGATATTGCTGTTGTTTTCGGTACATTTGTTCCAATTGCTGAAGTATTTGCTAGAGTTGCTCAGGACTTGAAGGGTGTAGAAAATACAGTGTTAGATCGAAGTTCCGCTGGAGTTTCTAAAGTTTCAGCTATTCAGCTGTTCGAGCAATTTTTGCTAAGAATAATGAAGCAATAGCAATGTTAGGACAATTTGGAAAAGCTAAAAAACAACCAGTTCCTGCAGGCTCAACTATGGACGCTGATGTTGCAATGAAGGCAGCTGGTAGTCGACCTACAGCTAGGGAGGTCAGAGCCACTGGTACAGGTGTTAACAAACTGCTTGAACAAGCTAAGAACTCTCCAAAACCTTCAGCTGGTCAGGCAATTGATGGGCATGCTAGTGAAGTGCAAATTAATATTTGTGAAAGAACTGTGCATGAAGCTGGAAAAAAGACATCTCATGGTGAGGTGAAGTTGACTGAAGTTGATGTTATGAGTGCTGGGAAAATTCCTAACCATCAAAACCAAGTTACTAAGCGAGCAGAAGCGCTTTAGAAGCAGGGGAACGAGTTAAAAAACTTGCTGCTATTGATGTTGGTATACGACCTGGTGGTTTGAAGGCTGCAACTGTGAATGTGGAGGATCTAGACCACATTTTCACTTCGTCTAATGATGCAGCACAGGTGAATGCAGCACGACTTGATTGGATAATGGTGGTGAGATCACCTACAAGGCAGAATGCATCTCCAAAAGTGATGAAACATTAACAGTTTTTAAGTGCTACATATGTTCGACGGAATCAGCAGAAAGCAGTGACGCAACGATCGCCTAAAAATAGGAGATCTCCAGGCGTGCAAGACCAGGTCATAACACCAAAGCATATTGAGTTTTCTAACTCCTTTGTTGCATTTCTCAATGAGCATGATCATGTTTTGAAAAATTCAACGGATGCAGGCAGAACTGGTGTTGTTCCATTAGATGTAGGTGCACAATCTGCTGCACAATCTACTAAACCTAATGAACTACTGGAACAGGTAGAAAACTCTAGTGGAAAGAAAGGAGTGGATGGGAATATAGAGGAAGGTTGTAGTTCTGTAACACGCAAAAAGAAGGAAACATCGGGAATTAAATCTCCAGATAAAGCTGCAGAGAAGAGTTCAAAAAATGAGAATGGGCAGATTGTGGTATTTGCGGATGAGTGCAAAGTTTCCAGGAACACTATTGCACCTACTAATGTAAATCTTACTGCAATTGGAGCTGGAAGGCTTGAATCCATTGCAAGTTCTACCTGGGTTTTTGTCTAATCCAACGAAGGGAATGTCTCTTGCAGAGGTGAAGGAAAATAATGGCATGACAGGGGTCGGTTTGAATACATCCCAACATGATATCCCTTCCAATGATTTGTTTGATCAATCTGGCAACATGTTACAAGTTTCAAACAACCAACTAATGTTATCCATGATGTCGTCGGCAACAAAAAAGGGAGGGGCCGACCACACAAGAGAAGAACATGAAGACACGATGAGTGAAGCCGAACTAAGTGATGAACCTGTCTAGATTTTAAACGAGCTACAAGAGGCAATTAGCTCTAAGCTTAAGTCATGGGCTGACCAAGTAGAAGAGTATGGAGAAGGTGAAGAAGATTATGGTGTTGATTCTCAGGAACAAAACACTCAACAAATAGGTTCGTCAACACGACGATGGGATAACGCAAAGGAAGGAGCAGTAACTGTGTTTGAGCAGGTTGCCAGTACTTCGCCAAGTATGCAAATCAAAACAAAACTAAGTCCTAATGTTGTTGTTTTTATTCCTACTGAACAGCAACTATCAGGTATGATTTTCAATCTTAAATTGATCCATAAAACTGGACAGGTAGCTAGTACGAGTGGAGTAGCTTCATAATACAGCTTGACTCCGACAAACATCCTCCGAGCTCTGGTAACTCATGACATGGATACCTTAAAGGCTCTTGACAATCCGAGGACCGAAAGAGGAGCTTTAGTACCCGCACACAATCCTATTGATTCTTTTGGGGTGGAAATGGGTCGAGATTGGTAAGAAGAAGGGGAAGATGAAGAACTACTAGATGCTTGCTTTAAAAATATAGTTAGGGAGGGAGACCTGTCAGAGAAGTGGATCAAACAAAAACAAAAGGAAGGCACATGAAAGGCAACAGGGATGGCAAAGCAACACAAACGGTTGTCATTAGGAAACCACCAATGAAAACTGCAAAGCAAAAGGCGAGTGTCCCTACCACCTCCACAAGGTCAAATAAATCAAAAAAGAAATGAAAAGGTTTGAAGAATATTTGAAGACAGTGGAAGAAGAAGCAAATGAGCTACAAATTGAAGAGTGCACAAGGTTGAAGAAAGAGGGCCAAGACACAAATTTCTACATTATTTTATTTTTTCACTTTTTAAGTATCATCATTTGTAATATCATCACAGAGTACGTTATAAACTCTGTGATGATCATAGAGTACTTAGTTATTTCCAGCTCGTATTTTCTTTATGCTTGCTAGTAGATGGGATTTTTTATGCCTCAATAGGATTTGTAAGGTAAGTTCTAGCACAGTATGTGTGTGCTATATTCCTATGCCTTTGGGAAGATCCAAGCGGCTATGAGATTATATGCCCTCGTGAGACTTATGCCGGCAGCTACACCGTGATCCTCTACATGAGGCTTCCATCTTAAGGCAATTGAGGCGCAGATGAGTGATTATATAGCCAAGGCATATAGACAACATTGTTGTAGCTATCTCCCTTACTTGTACTTTTCCATTGTGGTTTTTTTTTTCATTTGTTATTAATAAAATAGCTTCTAGGCATGCCTAGTAATATAATTTGCCAAAACAAAAGTCATTGTATTCCCTTTTTAAGCACTCAAAATACCGCAACCAAGATAACCACTTATAGGAGACCTTCTATGAATTTGAAGTTGTTTCCTTAACCTCTCTGATACTAAAATGTAAAATTTATATTGATACAGAAATACCGCGAATCTCCACACCATCCAATGCAAATCTCAGATTCTAGCCATATACAAATCCAGAAAAAGTCTTAGATACTACATATGAACCTTGAATCCATTAGAACCTTCTCGAGAGTCATCCACCCTATTCTAATCTCAAATGCACCACCCAAACAAGTCGAACGACCTGTACCCCATTATCACAACACCCAAAGATGTAATCCATATATCTAAGCAACCGAGTGAATTCCTACTCCATGCGCACTACATCCGTTACGAAAAATAACCCAAATCATTCCATGATTTCCATATACCCATAAAGTATAATATAACCCGTATCCAGAAATTTTCCTAACTCGAGCCATCCGCGATCTCAACCTTTGCAAATCATAACCCATACTATGTAATCAAATAGTTGATAGCAGACTCCCCCACTTGGCTCAAAGCCATAGAACAAAACATCCAATAACTCACAATACCCATACTATATTATTGTCGTAATTCCGCATTGAAATTCAACTAAATACTTCATAATCTCATGCAACACAAACCATAAAATACCTCAAATCATCTGCTAAGTTCGCATTCATCCTTGTGATAGTCAACTCAACTTTCTCAACTGATCCAAAATCAAATCGCAACACGTACAACCCATTGGTGGAAAGAAACTCTCCACATAACATCATAAGGATCACACATCCGTGGACCACCCCGCATGAGATAACCCACCTATTTAGCCTCAAATTGGAATTTCACTATGCCCTACCATGGCCACAACCATCATGCAATCAGTAAATCCTCCCGAGTCTAAACTCGCCAGTAAGACATATGAATCTACTTTACCCCATAATGAATAACATGAAAGATCCCCTAGTACACTCGTATCTTGAGACAGTACAACACATCAAAATAGAGATCACGCATCTAATAGCCCTTTTCACATCACCGGCAACCCTTCTCGTCACATCAAAGCCATCTGAACACATCCTGTCGTCACCTCATATTCATCATATAACCATCCAACACCTCACCATGCCATAACTCCCACTCCTAGGGATACTACAGGATATATAAGCCCCAAAGCACATGCTCACACTACTAGAACTACCGAGACCAATCTACGGTCAAACCCAGCCTCAAGTCCTTCAGATTGTCCCATCACTAAAACATAGCAAGCGCATCTCGCATCTCATTTATGGAATCCATAAGTCATCGGCACACAGCTGATACTGAGCGCTCTCATACGCATACGAGTGAGTGGAAGGAATTCAAAGTGTTATATCCCGCATTTCGTACGTTAAAGTTTCGCCGTAAGTTAATCGACATAAGCTCGGGAATGAGATTATTTTTGAGGTTATAAGCATTTATGCTATTTATAACAGGCAATAGGTAAGTGCCGAGAAGGTTATGGGGTAAACAAATCAAAGAAAATGAGTTTCGTTGAAGGTTGTCAATTTGGGATAAAATATCGTCCGAGCTATAATACCCGGTATTTATGGACTAGTGACATACAAGGTACAACATGACCATGATAGTAAAGTGTATAAAGTATGTTAAAAGTGAGTAGTATATTAAGTAATTTGGGATAAGTCTTAATTATGTGGATAATTGAGTAATTATTAATTTTTAGTGGGGGATTAACTAATTAATTAAAATATTTGGATAGGCTTAATAAGCCTCCCAACGTGGCAGCCAATGAAGTATTGATCAAATCCCAACAAATGACTCTTAAATCATGTATCAAGGTGGCACATTTAAGAGCATTTTGTGGCTAGGTCATCACCTAAGTGAGGCCCACACCCACTAAGATTAAAAACCTCTGTAAATCACATAAAGGAGATGCTTATATCTCTACAATGTAAGGGATCTTCTTTAGAAACTTCATACGGGTTTGAATGGCAACGTGATTTGCTTTAATAATTCATATGAGACTGCTTAATACTATGGCAGCGTGAAATTTTGATTCTAAGGATGTACGGTACTATCTTTTTCAAGAATATCATACGAATTTTTCCCTACATCGATCCGTCGTTACGTGTTTTGTCGCAATTGACGTGTGTTAGAGGGATTGTTAAGAGAATCGGCTCAGGTATGTTAAGGCTACCCCTTTTTTCTTTTTGGCATGATTCATAAGATACAAATAAAACAAGTGAATGCACAACTTTCATAAATGACTCTATTCATAGAAGTACTAGGAGTGTCTATGTTCTTGATTCCCCATGTGACTTATTATTATATCTTCTGTTCATGGGTCTCGAAAAAATACATAGTTTATAAAGTTTATCCGAAAAGCATATTGATCTTATAACATTCCGAGAAATCTTATTAACATATTTCTTATGCATCTCATTCATTTATATATGTACATTGACCCATGACCAGATGGCGTTATTTGCGTGTATATTATATGTATATGGGATTTGAGAAAAGGTTACGCCGTTATATACGCACCATCACCTGATCAGCTGGTATATGTTGATGATTTTGCCCACAGTGGCCGAGATGATATGATGAGATGCCCTCAGAGACTTGATGATGTTATGTACACCTATACCTGTGTATGATACGACATTTATATGCATGTGCATGACATTATAAATGTTTCAGGATTCACAAAGTTATTTAGACTTACAGGTGGATTCCTTTACTCCATGTTTCATATATGTCATTTATGGACTGATTTACATGCCTTACATACTTTGTACATTATTCGTACTGACATCCCTTTTACCTGGGGATGCTGCGTTTCATGCCCACAGGTGCAGGTAGACAAGTTGACGGTCCCCCTTTTTAGGATCCTTAATCAGCGAGAGTTGGTGTGCTCCACTTGATCCGGAGCTGTTATTAGTTTTGGTACGCTACTTTTGTATGTAGATATGGGTAGGACGGGGCCTAGCCCCATCCTTTATACAGTTGTAAACTCTATTAAAAGTCTATGGGCAGTCATGTATAGTTGGATAGTATGTGGCCTTGTCGGCTTCCAGTTTTGGATATATAGTTGCCTATAGCAGCCTTGTCGGCTCGCCCTGTCGTATTCCGTATGTATATGTATATATGTCTTTTGGACATGTTTTTCTCACGTATGTTATTCACGTGATTCAACAGTTTAATGACAAATGTTATTCATGACCTACCCTTAATTCATGTTTATATCTTAGACGCATGCTTAGGGGTGTTCGACAGGTAGGACTCGGGCCCTCGTCATGGCCCATCGGTTTGGGTCGTGACACAAAGAGATACGCTTCAGGCTGAATCAATGTCGCACGATAAGGAAATAAAGATGGAAAATTTATCCTAAATGTCTTGTAGCCTCTCGAAGATAGGTATGGACGTCATCATACCGATCCGCAAGACTTTACTAGACACTTGCTCAAAGCTTGTCATGCCCCGACCTCGGGTAGCACGACTGGCGCTCAACTAAGATAACCCGACCAAGCAAGCTTGTACAATGCCTTCTACCTAAACTCACCCATGAATAATCAGAAGATATATTTCATTAACTAGACAATAAAAAGGCTACATGAACAATCCAAATTTCATTACCGTTAGGAATTTCATTCAAGATTTCCTAAAATATTACATTACACATTCATAGTTTGAAATGGAACACGTGATACAAATACAACATCTTTAGTTTGTCCTTCCCAAAATAACGATACCACCCACACTATGTTAACGGAGCCTCTAATATATACAAAAGAGTAGCATGATGGTGTCGTAAACAAGGCTCCGGCTATACCTCAAAACAATACACAAAGAGGATAAGAGATACTAGACCCCGAAATGAAATGGGGCTCACCAAGTCAGCTGAGGAGAGGGTGTACTGCTATCACTGATTAATACTGCCTGTTGTGGAACCACCTGCATCCATTAAAGATGCAGCACCCCCGGCAAAGGGGACGTTAGTACATATGGAATAGTACTAGTATGTAAAACTAAACACCCTCTCAATAGAACGAGTAACAGTAAAATGAGAAGGAAACATGAAATCAATGAGAGCCTCAAATAGTATTAAAGTGCCAAGTTAAGAGAAAGATAAATTTCAAGTAAGTTTCAATATTTTTAAGTTGGGAGATATTTAGTATTGATAAACCACCGTGCTTTTAGCACGGAGTCTGATCTCAGCCCGATCGGCTAAGCCATCTCACTTCGAGACATCCACTCACAACACCACCATGTGCATGGCATGGCGTCCGATATCAGTCCGATCTGCTAAGCTGTCTCACCACAATGTCGTGTGGGTCAACATCATATCACATCTCACTAGCAATAATCTCATCCCATTTAAGGGGAAATATCTCAACACATCAATCATATCCCATATAAGGGGAAATAATCTCATCACATCAATACGGGAATTTACCCTTCAATCACTCCTACACTGGCATATGTAGTTTCGGGGTTAGGTTATGTCGACCTACCCTTCCTCGGTGACTAAACGATACTCCCAAAGCATTTATTATTTAAAGGATTTACAACTCATTTTATAATCTTTCACACGTTTTTCCATTTCATTAGCACTAGTGACCATAATTGTAATATCATTCTTGGCACGTCGACCGTATTTCATATTTCATACTCACCCCTATAACCTTTAAGCGTTGCCATGGATTACTATCAATAAGATAATCTCAAACCAAAACTTTAAGTACGCAAATGAGCAAACGAGAGTTTTAAGCACATTGAGTTTCTCTTCCACAATTAGGCATACTAACTTGCAATAGAAACATGATTTTAAATCACAACACCTTTGGTACATTGATCACACTTGATTACGTTCTCAGAGGGAATCATGATATGATAGGAGCATTTGCAACACATTTTGAGTACATACATTTTTCAACGCAACACTTATTTTAGAATAATCAAATCTATTAGGAAGGACTCGGAACATGAGAAGTGAGAAATTGGGCCAATCACAATCACAACTTAAAAGGACATCATGTAAATCGATTCTACAAGAGGAGTTTAGCCAACATATCTCGCTTGAGCTTCCTTAAATTGCTACAATATTTCGGAAATACTAGCAACTTCAATCTATTAGAAACATGAAAAATTTGAACCATAATTCGGAAGATACTTGGGTTTCAGCTCGATTGACCATTTGATATAATTGCTATGCTTAGTGTGTGAGTCGTTGGTTTTTTAGGATTAAGATTAAAAAAGGTCAGCCCACATTTGAGTATTTTATCAAGCTCTATGCGTGAATTAAGATTTCAAGGTCCTCCTATGGTGAATTCCTTTACCCCACAATCAATCCCCACTTCAATAGGCCACCCACAAATACTCCACAACCTCCCTACCATCTTTATTAGTACATGCATGCATAAATAACAACTTTTATTCTCAAAACCTGCTTCCCCATTACCTATTCCCAACCCAAATTTCGAAATTGAAGGCTAGGGCTAGAATCTTACCTCTTGGATGAAGACCTTATAAGTTTTCCTTGCGAATTCTTCCAGAGTTGAGCAAAGATTGATGAACAAATTGCTTAGGAATTCCTCTTCTCACTCTAGACCACTTTCCTCTCTCTAAAATATCAGTTTGATCCTTCTAAAATGACCCCTAAGGTTGTTTTATAAAAATAGGATCGGGTTTTAAAACCAAAAAAATGACCCTCTGAACTCAACTATGATAGCAGAGTGCACTGCATATCAGGTATGTGGCCCGCAACATGGACCACAGAAACAGTCCCAAAAATTGGGCTGGGCTGGTCCAGTCTGTGGCCAGGTTTGCGGCCCGCATATCAATTATGCGGTTGCAAAATGGACCGTAGAATCTCCCTCCAGAAATATTTATGGTGATTCTGTGATGGATGTGCGACCCATGAAAGGATTTTGTGGTCGCATTGTTGACCGCAAAACAACCTCCAAAATTTGCTCATTTCTCTGCTTCACTTTGTAGTGGATCTGCCGACTTCTACGGTCACATGATGGACCGTAGAAATGCTCTATTCTGCAAAAAAATTTCTTCAACTCCCTAATGCTCTGTTCAACCCAAAAGGTTTATACCGCGGCGAGCTTCTACAACCCTCAAATATATTAGCCTACCTCGGCACCACGAATCCCCGAGTTTTAGGTAAAAATTTTACGGGGCCTTACATCCTCCCCCGCTTAGGACCATTCGTCCTCGAATGAGGGTCATAATCCATCATTAGCATCCAATGTGACCCAACTGTTACTTCACACACTCGCAGTTTCAAATTTTGACTAACTCCATAAATTTTTAAAAATTTCGCCAGAGTCTCCCTTGTAATTGGGCTTATCCACCTATTAGAGAATCCCAAAATTAGTCCTAACAGCATAACCATAACACGACGATGTAAAACAATATGGAAACAACACCGGCCAAAATGCCATAAACATTAAATTACCAAGAAGGAGTATCATTAACATAAGATGTACAGGGAAAACATAATTTGTTGAAAGTTAGCGTTTAACATCATTGACACAATTACATAGTTATTCAAGCAAATGAGGATACTTCTTCTTCATCTATTCCTCGGCTTCCAAGGTGGCCTCTTCGACCCGTTGATTTTGCCATAACACTTTCACAGAGGCAATCTCTTTGTTTCTCGGTTTCGGACTTGCCTATCAAGAATGGCAACTGAGACCTCTTCATAAGTCAATTCCTTATTAACCTCTATAGTCTCAATCGGAATAATAGGCGAAGGATCTCCAACCACCTTCTTCAATATGGATACATGAAACACCGAGTACTAAAGACATCTCTGAAAGATTTTCTACAACCCTCAAATACATTAGCCTACCTCGGCACCACGAAACCTCAGGTTTTAGGTGAAATTTTTACGGGGCCTTACATGACTCGCAGAACCTATGAACCTGGCTCTGATACCAACTTGTCACGACCCAAAATCCAGCTAGTCGTAATGGAACCTAACCTAACCTACTAGGTAAGACAAATGATAGACAATACAACTCAAATAGAATTAGCAGGAATCAATATTTAAAATAACTGAGCTTTCTATATAAAATTTCAAGGATTAGTAGTACAAGTCATAAGCTTTTAAGACTTAAAATTTACAAAGTTGGAACGAAATAAATACATCATCTGTTCGAAATATACATAAACAGATTTATAAATCTAAAGCTACCAAGAACAAGAGGCAGTTATAGCCAGAACACAAGTACATCTTTAATGCTAGCTCCCGCCATATACAGTAACATCAGCTTCCAAAGTCTGCACGCAAGGTGCAGAAGTGCAGTATGAGTACAACCAATCTCATGTACTCAATAAGTAACAAATCTAACCTTAGGTTGAAAGTAGTGACGAGCTCGGAAGAAGGTCAGTATTCAACCCGAATAACAAAAAGTAACTCATAATGACATAATAAAAGTAGTACAAGTAATAACTCAGAAGATATTATACTGAGCTCGTTCACATTCTTGAAAAGGTAGACATGCTTTCCAGGTATAACGTCAAGTCGAGACATTACAATTTAAAAACCACCAAAACATGAGTTTATCAAAAGAACTGTATTTCCAATTACAACATCAGATAAGAATTTCTGTTTACCAATTAGCATGGGAAAAGTACATCTTTATGCCTACATGTCAATATACGTGTCAAGTCATCAATTACCATATACTGTTTAGCATGAGAAATATACATTTCTATGCCTACATGTCAAATGTACATGTCAAATCAAGAGTGTCACAGCACCGTCTAGCATGAGAAAAAATGCATCTCAATGCCTACATGACAAGTATGTATGCCAAATAAATGATATCGTGATAATATTCTCAAGTATTCTCACCCTCAATATAGTCAAGTTGTCTGTCTCAAATGCCACCTCGTCATACACACACACAAAATCACTCAGCATAATATGGGTGCCTGACTCATAAGCCCATCACCAAAGCAATATATATATCACTGTATGTCAGACTCCGGAGGGACAGATCCTGCCCAAGCATACGGCCTGCTGCGGCATGCAGCCTGATCCACAATAATAATAAATCTTATAAGGCAGTTGCGGCGTGCAACCCGATCCATAATAATAATAGTAGTAATAAAGACAATATGCATGCTGCGGCGTGCAGCCCGATCCATAATAACACTCACAACACGGCTCTCAGGCCTACCTCAATCATCAATCTCTCAAGTCTCAAGGGCTCCCATCTCATACCACTCAGCCCAGCAACTCCACATATGGTGCAACAGTGATAACATGCGATGTAATGATGAATGATGAAAAGAGACTAAGATATGATACAAAATGACGAATCATGACTGAGTGTATAATTAGAATTAAATCTAATCACTCAAAATAACAAAAATAACCTCATTATGTCTCGATTGAATAAGCACATAACCTAAACATGATTTATAACATGAATCACATCTCAATTAAGCAACAAATAGGAGAAAATACGGGTATAACTACATATTATAATAGAACAAGCCTAGTAATGGTCTTAAAGTCAACTTCAGTCGTAACTACCCCGGTGCACGGCCGTCACCCCACAACATCTCATATAACATGGCTCCCAGGGTTAATTACCCTCAATTCCAAGTTTAGAAATGTTACTTACCTCAAACAAGCCAAATCCAATACCGAGCAAGCCAAACAATACTCTAGAAATGTCATCTTGTGCGTATCAACCTCCGAACGGCTTGAAACTAGCTAAAAGCAACTCAAAAATATCAAATAACGCCTAAGGAAATAATCGCAAATGATAAAGGTTGAATCTTTACACATTTACTCAAAATCAACCAAAAGGTCAAATCTGGGCCCACGCTTCAAAACCCAACAAAATTCAAAAAATCTAGCAACCCATTAAATTATGAGTCCGCCATACTAATTTCACTCAGATCCGACTCCGAATCGATGTTCAAAACTCAAGAATTCACTTTATGAAAGTTTAGCCCAAAAAAACCCAATTTATCTTTAAAATTCATAAACCAAATGCCAAAATCGAAGATAGATTCATGAAATATAATCAAAAGTGAGTCAAGGATATTTATCCCAATCCATGTGGTGAAATTCCTCTCCAAAATCGCCGAAAACCGAGCTCCAAATCTCAAAATGTGACCAAATGAATAACCCTCGGATTATATAGCATTTTCGCATCTACAAGCAGAAGAGCCCTTCTACAGTGTCCCTTCTGGGTCAATACATCCGCTTCTGTGGAATTACTGAAGAATCGAATCCTTCTCACCTGTGGAAACTTTTCCACATCAGTGACATCGCAAGTGCGACCTCCCAATCGCTTCTGCGCAAACAATCGCTTCTGCACTCCTTGGCATCACTATTGCACTTACGCGGATGTCTCCCATAACTCGCATCTGCAGAGACTCCAAATCTCAGGCCTTTCACTTCTGCGTCCATTCGTCTGCACCTGCACTTAGAGTTTCGCAGATGCGATCACATCAGATCCTGCCACAACCAACCTTAACCAACATATTCCCAAATGATCCGACCACGTCTGAAACTCACCCGATCCCCTCAGGGCCCCGTCCGAACATACCAACAAGTCCCAAAATATAACATGGACCTACTCGAGGCCTCTAATTATGCATAACAACATCAAAATGATGAATCACACCTCAAATCAAACTTGAAAAACTTTTGAATTTCCAACTTCCAAAACTCGTGTCGATTCATATCAAATCAACCCGGAATGACCTCAAATTTTGCAAATAAGTTCCAAATGATATAAAGAACCTATTTCAACTCCTAGAACAATAATTCGAACCCGATATCATCAAAGTCAACTCTCGATTAAACTCATAAACATTCCAAACCTTCAAATTTCCAATTTCAGCCAAACAGTGTCGAAACCTTTTAGAAGTATCCAAATGCAAATATCGGGCATATGCCTAAGTCCAAAATTACCATCCGAACCTAGCGAAACCATCAAATCTCCAATTCGGATCAAATACATAAAAGTCAAACTTGGTCAACTCTTCCAACTTAAAGTTTCAAACATGAAAATCAGTCGTTCAAACTAATTTAGAACCACCTGAAAATCAAAACCGACAATTTACACAAGTCATAGTACATCATATGAAACTACTCTAGATGTCAAATAGCTGAACGAAATACAAATGCTCAAAATGACCGACTGGGTCGTTACACAAGGCCATTTTGGGTGTATGAGCTACAGGATGTTCCACTTTTATTCCAATTGATAAGAAATAATCATTAAATGCTTGTGGTGAAAATTCAGCAGCATTATCAAGTCTAATAGACTTAATTGGATTATCGGGAAATTATGCCTGTAATCGAATTATTTGTGCCTTTAATTTTGCAAACGCTAAGTTGCGAGATGACAATAGGCACACATGAGACCATCTAGAGGATGCATCTATTAAGACCATAAAATATCTAAACGACCCACTAGGTGGGTGAATAGGTTCACAAATATCCCCTTGTATACGTTCCAAAAATGCAGGGGACTCAATCCCAACATTTGTTGGTGATGGTCTAATTATTAACTTGCCTTGATAACAAGAAGTGCAAGAAAATTCATTATTTAAAAGATTGTTTAAATTCTTTAATGGATTCTCATTTGAGTTTTCTATAATTCGTCTCATCGTAATTGATACAGGATGTCCCAATCGATCATGCCAAAGTATATAAGTATTGGAATCAGTAACCTTTTGGTTTTCGATAGAATATGCCTCAATTGCACCAATTCTTGTCCAATACAGGCCACAAGACAAAGATGGAAACTTCTCAATAATCCTTTTATGGCCAGAGACACTCTTAGTAACGATGATATATTCAAGGTTATTCTCATCTATTGTCTCAATATGATATCCATTTCGGCTGATATCTTTAAAACTAAACAAGTTCCTCCTAGACTTGGAGGAGAATATTACATTATTTATGATAAGTATTGTTCCCCTAGGAAGAGTTATAGTAACTTTTCTAGAGCCTTCAATTAAATTACTACTGCCAAAATTTATAGTAACATCTGCCTTACATATACTTAAATGAGAGAAATATTTCTCCTCTTTGAATATTGTATGTGTCGTACATAAATCAATTAAACAAATATTTTTACAATTGAACTTTGATCCAAGTTTGTTTTGAGAGATATTCATATTTGCTTCCCATGGTTTGACATACAAAAGAAATATACGAATAAACATTAATATTTAGCACCATTAAACATAAACAGTAAAATTAGGATATGCTTTTATGTACTACATGGATTCAGATGCGAAGCTAGGATTTGAAACTTATGGGTTCCGAATTTTAGAACTTTTAAATTACTGAGTTCTAAATTAATAATTTGTACATATTAAATAAATTTTTTAAAATAAATACAGAATTTGCATTAAAGTTACTGGGTTCGGCCGAACCCGCACCTCGATCTCTAGCTCCGCCCTTGCATGGATTGTAAGATTGCATTGACTGCCAGGTGTTTGTGCACAGCTAAAAGACACTATTACACTTATGATAAATTTTCGTTACAGAAGTACAATATGTAAAGGCATTTATTAAACAGTAAATATACGGAATAGTTACATGTGTTTTGACACATTACACTTAACATATATTTTAATATTAGAAATACATGGTAAGAATTTATTAGTATAAGATTGTTAGCTAAAGCAATATGAAACACATGAATTCTCACCACATGCACGTGTATATAAATAATTATGACAAGGTCAAAGGCTGAAAATATTATTTAAAACGAATACTAGAACTATATGTAATCAAAATGAACTAACATTATTTCATAAAATAAATAATACTAATTGATACTAATGACCACTACTCATGTAAAGAACTATAATTACATGATTTTTATTCACTAGTTACAACGAATAGGCAAAAATAAAAACCAAACTACTCGATCATCTTTAACCACGGATCCATCACTGATCAAGTAGTTTATTTTTTCATCAGATTGCTCAAAGAAATCTGTCACATCCAAGTGGGTGATGTCAAATTTATTGTCAGAAACAAAATTAGTTTCAGGACCTTTATTCTTTAGAGATGCTTGATAAAGCTCAACTAAATATTTTGTTGTACGGCAAGTATTTGTCCAATGTCCTTTTCCATCGCAACGATAGCATTCATTTTCTGAACCCTTTGCCTTTGGCTTCTCATCTTTCCCTTTCCACTTTGGGTGGTTATTTTTCTTTGGGAGATGATTAACGCCAGGAAAATTTCTTCCTTGGCCACGGCCACGAACAGGGTAACGACTTTTTCCACGCTTAGCATAATGGGAATACACTTCATCCACTTCAAGCAATGGTGTAGACTCAGTGGGTCGATTATCGTGATTTCTCATAAGTAAGAAATTATTTCGTTCAGCCACAAGGAATCAACTCAGAGTATTTCTTGAAAATTTTCTCTCGATACTGTTGTTGCAGAACCATATTGGAAGCATGAAATATTATGAACGTTTGTTCAAGCATATCATAGTCAGTGATACTATCTCCATAAAGTTTCAATTTAGAAGTAATTCTGAACATAGCGAAATTGTATTCAGAAACATATTTAAAGTCTTGGAGCCTCATATGAGCCAAATCATATCGTGCTTGTGGAAGTGTGACCAACTCTAAGTTATCATATCTTTCCTTTAAGCCACTCCACAAAATAAATGGATCTTTGATTGTGAGATATTCTATCTTCAACCCTTCATCAAGGTGATGGCGCAAGAAAATCAAGATCTTAACACAATCTTGGGTAGACGCTTTATTTTTATCTTTAATGGCATCTCCAAGACTCATTGCATCTAAATGGATTTCAGCATCACCCATGACATATAGTTCTTGCCCGAAATTTCAAGGGCAACGAACTTTCTCTTCATAATATCAGTCATAATTAAAAGAGTATAAAAATTATACCTTAGTCTTCTCAAAGAGCTTCTTGAGACGATAGAGTCTCATGCTGGTAACGTGAAATAAAACAATAAAAGAAAAAAAGAATATTGCAAATAAAAGAGAGAGAATTCTATTGATTTTTTAGGATGATTTACAATTGAATAGAACCAATCTATTTATAGGAAAAAAGTGACTTAGAGCCTGTTTGGATTGGCTTAAAAAAAGTGACCTGTCAACAGAAATAGTTTTTAAGCCAAAAAGTAATAAATTGGGGTTGCCCCGCTTATTATTTTTGGCTTGTTTTAAGTAATTTTTAACTTATTTTAAGCACTTTTTAACTTTGTCAAACACTGAAAAGGCTAAAAAGTGCTTAAAGGCTGATTTGACCAACTTGAAAGCCAATCCAAACATCCACTTAGTCACAAACTCTAAAACCTCTCTAAAATATAAATATTCACCTTAAATACAATTCTATTTATAATATTTTTTTTATTTTCTCCTCATTTGCTTTATTTTTTCACTTTTCTTCCGCATTGTTGAAATATTTTCACCTCTCTTGTTTCTTTATAATTATTTATTCTTTTTCTTCTTTTAATCTTGTTTTATTTCTTACACATATTATTGAGATAATACCCATTTAAATATTCTTATTAAATCCAACACTTTATAGAGAATAAAGTTGAATCTCTTGGACCTTATTTTTATAATTTAGAATTAAAGAATGTAGTTATTGGCCGATTGGCTTCTTGTTTGTGGAATATTAGTTTGTATAATCTTGTTTGTGTAACATAAGATGATTTTTTTTAGAAATGCAACACTATTTGTTCATTTTGTTTGAAAACAAAGACTTATTAAACTAAAATCTAGCATACAACACAATTATAATTAAAGCTAAAAATAACATATTTGTATTAGAACTACTTTGGCAAAAAATGTCTAAAATTAATCAATCATCCGAGACTAATATACCACGAGTAATCTAGCTAGAACAAAACTTAGTATAAACTATAAGTTAATATAGTTATAAGACACACCTCTAAGAATTCAACGGGGAGCTCTTCATCATATACAGAGAAATATAGTTCACGAGGTTTTGAGGACTTCAGATAGTTTGGAGATGGGATTTAGGCTAAGTTAAATAGTTATGTGTAGTCCCACATGATATATTTTTAGTTAATTAGGAGCGTGTACTAAACTAACCTCTAAAAATTTAATCAAAAGTTTTTAATATAAAATATAATATAATTCAGGAACGATTTTAGGAACATCGTATAATTTAAATAGATAAAAATATTGATGGTTAAAAGGAATTTTAGGATATTTAACTCATTTTCGAAAGGTAGAGCAGGGACATGAACATGAAAACTGAATACCATAGTCCTAGTCAGCAATGTTTTGTCCAATTCGATGAAAGGACAATTGACCACCAAAATATTTAGAGAAAGAGCGAGAAAATATGATAAAGACTAGACTTGAGAGAGAAAGGTTAGTGGTATTACTTTCCCCAATGCTGCAGGTTTTCGCACTGCAAACTAAGCTTTAAAACCCGTGCTGCAGCAGCACGTACGCCATTTGTTTTTTCTATACCCCACCCCCCACTTGTCCTATACCCTAACCACAATTCTTTATGGAATCCAAGTTGTACGTTTTCATAATAATTACAAAAGAAATTACTTGTTTAGTAATTACTCTATCCGGTTCCCAAATATTACTAATCAATTCAGAATAATATCTTTTAAATAACAACATTTTTACTAAAAAAAATTAATTTATTTTTATTATCAGTTAGTGAAGTACCAATAAAATAAGATGTTTAAGAAAGATAAAAATAATAATTTAGACAAATAACTCTCATAACTTAAAGCATGGAATATTATTTTTAATTAGTGTAAAAAAATTTAAAAAACAAATAATACGAGTACGTGGGAATATCACTTTAATCGTGCATGATTGTAATGATTTAACCGATCATTTTGACTTTTAGAAACTCGTTCTCCAAATAAAATTTCTTGTATATGCTTTTATTAATTTATGACTTGCGGGATGGTTGGTTCGAGATTTGGAAGTGTTCGAATTGAAATCGGAACACTTGGTTCCTTAAGTTAGCCTTAAAATGCTAAGTTTGACTTCGGTCAATATTTTGAGAAAACGACCCCGGAATCGGGATTTGACGGTTCCAATAGCTCCGTATGGTGATTTTGGATTTAGGAGCATGTTCAGAAATTTTATTTGGAAGTCCGTAGTTAAATTAGGCTTGAAATGGCTAAAACAAGAATTTAAGTTTGGAAGTTTGACCGGGGAGTTGAATTTTTGATATCGGGGCCGGAATCCACTTCCGAAAATTTTCATAGCTCAGTTATGCCATTTTTATGACTTGTGTGCAAAATTTGAGGTCAATCGGACTTGATTTGATAGGTTTCGACACCGAATGTAGAAGTTGAAAATTTTAAGTTTCATTAAACTTGAATTGGAGTATGATTTCGTGGTTTTAGCGTCGTTTAATGTGATTTGAGGTTTCGACTAAATTCGTATGATGTTTTAGGACTTGTTGGTATATTTGGTTGAGGTCCCGAGGGGTTCGGGTGAGTTTCGGACGGCTAATAGATTATTTTTGGCCTTTGGGAGATTCTTGATAGCTGCTGGTATTTTTCTTCTGTTTCCCTTATACGCAATCGCGTAAGTTCGTCTGCGACCGAGAAAGGTAATCTGGGCAGATGTGACTTTGTTCTACGTGATCGCGTGAATTGGGTTGCGATCGCGTAGGCTTAATTGGGCAGCTGGATATTTGTTCTATGCGATCGTGTGAGAAGGTTCACGATCGCGTAGGCTTGCGGGGTCAGTGCTTCGCGATCGCGTGGGACTTTCCGCGATCGCGTAGAGTTAATTTTGGCAGTGATAAAATTGTGCTTCACGATCGCGTGAGAAAGTTCGCGATCGCGTAGAAGAAATCACTAGGCAGAGAGTTTAAGTTCTGAAAATCGTCCCATTTTCCATTTTTACCGATTTGGAGCTCGGATTGAGGCGAATTTTGGGAGATTTTCAGAAAAAATAACGGAGTAATTGTTCTTAACTCAATACTCAATATTGGTTAAATTACTCGAATCCATCACTGTTTTTATCATTTAATTGGTGAATTAAGTTGGAAAAGTTTGAAAAACCCTCTTGGATAGATTTGAGGATTTGAGGGTCGAATTATTATCGGAATTTAGTAATTTTGGTATGGGTAGACTCGTGGTTGAGTGGGCGTTCATATTTCATAACTTTCATCGGATTTCGAGACGTGGGCCCCACGGATGAATTTTGAGTTAATTTTGGATTTTTATTGAAAAATGTAGTATTTTCTTATGAAATTGATTCCTATAATTTTTAGTGATTATATCAAATTATTCTGGCTAGATTCGAGCCATACAGAGTTGGATAATCGAGTAAAAGGCCTACTAGTAGATTAAATAGGAGCAAGTTGAGGTAAGTCTCTTGTCTAATCTTATGGGCGGGAAATTACCTCATAGATAATTAAATTAATAATTGTTGCTAAGTGTAGGGGGCTACGTACGCACGAGGTGACGGGAGTTCGTATATAGCTACTATTTATGCTAAAGTCCGGATAGTTTAGGACTCAAATCATGAATTACGTGTGTAAATTGTATTCTTTATTTAATTAAATTATTTATAATATATATTGTGAATTGTTAGGGGAAGATAGTAAAAGATGGGAATCTTATATACTTAATTTGTTTTTTAAATTAATTAATTGTTAAAAGAAATTGCCCATCCTTTCGAATTAATCTTACAATAAATATACTCTCATTCCGGAGGTATATAAGAAAATGTTCTCCTTTCTTGTAGAACGGGCCGAACGTCTCGGCAGTATAGATACATCTATAGATCGCGCCGTACGTCCCTCGGTAGTGTACACGACACTCTAGATCGGGATGTACGACCTCGGCAGAAATCGTGCCTAGTAATAATAACAATTACACGATACCTTGGCATTTCAATTGCAGCATGTGAATTTAATTAATAGATTGGAAATTGTTGCATTTGAAGGAATTTAATTATTTATGTTGGTTAAATAAGATTATTGTTAGCTCTATGAATCATGTTGATTTAAATAATTCCATATTTTATTTCAATTATTATTATTGACTCTTAGTGAGTGTTAAAGTCGACCTCTCGTCTCTACCTCTTCGAGATTAGGCTCGATACTTACAGGGTACACGTTATTTACGTACTCATGCTACACTTGCTGTACTTTTTGTGCAGGACCTGAGATAGGTGCTATCGTTGGACCTATCGGTGCGCACCCGCGTTATCCAAAGGCTATCGTTGGACCTATCGGTTGCGATCGCGTAGGCTTAATTGGGCAGCTGAAAATTTATTCTATGCGATTGTTTGAGAAAGTTCACGATCGCCTAGGTTTGAGGAGTCAGTGCTTCGCGATCGCATGGGACTTTTCGCGATCGCGTAGAGTTAATTTTGGTAGTGATAAAATTATGCTTCGCGATCGCGTGAGAAAGTTCGCGATCGCGTAGAAGAAATCATTGGGCAGAGAGTTTAAGTTCTGAAAATGGGACTTCATCCCATTTTCCATTTTTACCTATTTGGAGCTCAGATTGAGGCGATTTTTGGGAGATTTTCAGAGAAAATAATGGGGTAAGTGTTCTTAACTCAATATTGGTTAAATTACCCGAATCTATCACTATTTTTATCATTTAATTGGTAAATTAAGTTGAAAAAGTTTGAAAACCCTCTTGGATAGATTTGAGGATTTGAGAGCAGAATTGTTATCGGAATTTAGTAATTTTAGTATGGGTAGACTCGTGGTTGAGTGGGCGTTCATATTTCGTAACTTTCGCCAAATTTCGAAACGTGAGCCCCACAGACGATTTTTGAGTTAATTTCGGATTTTTATTGAAAATATAGTATTTTCTTATGAAATTGATTCCTATAATTTTTAGTAATTGTATCGAATTATTTTGGCTAGATTCGAGCCATACAGAGTTGGATAATCGAGGAAAAGGCCTACTAGTGGATTAAATTTGAGCAGGTTGAGGTAAGTCTCTTGTCTAATCTTGTGAGGGAGAAATTACCACATAGGTGATTAAATTAATAATTATTGCTAAGTGTGGGGGGCTACGTACGCACGAAGTGCTGAGAGTCCGTGCGTAGCTACTATTTATGCTAAAGTCCAGGTAGTTTAGAACTCAAATCATAAATTACTTGTGTAAATTATATTCTTTATTTAATTAAATTATTTGTAATATATATTGTGAATTGTTAGGGAAAGATAGTAAAAGATGGGAATCTTATATACTTAATTTTCTTTTTAAATTAATTAATTGTTAAAAGAAACTGCTCATCCTCTCGAATTAATCTTACAATAAATATACTCTCATTCCGGAGGTACATAAGAAAATGTCTTCCTTTCTTGTGGAGCGGGCCGAATGCCTCGGTAGTATAGATGCATCTATGGATCGCACCGCACGTCCCTCGACAGTGTACACGACACTCTGGATCGGGTTGTATGACCTCGGCAGAAATCGTGCCTAATAATAATAATAATTACACGATACCTTGGCATTTCAATTGCAGCTTGTGAATTTAATTAATAGATTGGAAATTGTTGCATTTGAAGAAATTTAATTATTTATGTTGGTTAAATAAGATTATTGTTAGCTCTATGAATCATGTTGATTTAAATAATTTTATATTTTATTTCAATTACTATTATTGACCCTCAGTGAGTGTCAAAGTCGACCTCTCATCTCTACCTCTTCGAGATTAGGCTCGATACTTACTGGGTACACGTTGTTTACGTACTCATGCTACACTTGCTGCACTTTTTGTGCAGGACGTGAGACAGGTGCTATCGTTGGACTTATCGGCGCGCACCCGCATTATCCAGAGGCTTAGTGGTGAGCTGTTTTCTAAGCCGTTCTGCAACAACAATGCATATTCCTAAAAACTTATTTCTGTCTACTTTATTTCAGACAGTATTTATAATTTTTGTATAGTCTACTAGATGCTCAAACCCTTGTGACACCAGGTCTTGGCACACACATTAGTAGAATTGAGATTTGATTATTTTTCTTTGATTTAAATTAATCGTATCTTTTCTATTTCCTTCAATATTGCTAGTAAAAAAGGAATAAAATTACTTAGAAAAATTATTAAAATTGATTGATGTATGTTTAATTTACTGGTTTGGCTGGCCTAACCGTAACGTTGGGCGTCATCACGACCTATAGGTGAAATTGGGTCGTGATAATGAATTAGAAGGAGCTTGAGAAGAAAGAAAAAAAGCAAGTTATGGCACTTAAAATTAAGTGCGTAAAACATACGAAAAATATTTTTCGAACTGTGCAATTTTTGACATATTATATTATTCATATAAAACGTACAAAATATTCTTTGCATTTTGTGGTTTAAATATATAATGTCATTCACATATAAATATATTATTAAAGGTAGATAAGAATACTAAAATTGATGTGAACAGATAGAAAAGAAAGGTGTGCTTATCAAATGGAGTGGAGAAGGTGTGCCTATCAAATGGAGTGGAGGGGATGATGTTATTTTATTTAATTAACTTAATTCAACATGTTTTCAAGATAATTTCATTTTAATTACTCCATCTTGATTCTAAGCCTACATTAGGTAGTATGTTGGTTTTGTTTCATGGTTTCAGAAAAAGAAATAAGAAAAAATATTCACGGATTCCTTTATATAAAAATCACATTTAATTTGACGAGATGAGAGTGGATAATTTAATTGTTTGTAGAATTATTCTTGAAAAATCACAATCCTCAACCCCCCTCCCCCCACCCCAAAACACACACTTGCACCAGCTCCACTGTCCACGGGCAACTGTTTTCCATGCCCAAAGGCCACATCTATCAAGGTTTCGATTCTTGAGTCTTGCAACTTCTAAGACAGGTTTGAACAGACACTTTGACCTTCAGAAAAAAGTGATAATAGTTGCTTTCAAATTATATATATACATACCTGTATTTTATATACAAATATTATATATTGTTATAATTATTGAATATAAATAGTTTCGACGCCGGCCTAAAAGTAATCTTTGGCCTCGCCTTGCCCTATTCTACCAAATGAAAGACATTAATATAAGTAATCAAAAAGAAGCATCGAAGGATGTAGCTTTAAAGGATAATAAAATTGAACGAATGATAATAGACCAATATTTATATTTTAAAGGAGGCAAAAGATTGTTGTGTAAAATTCTTGTTCATTTATTTAAGTTTTAATGGAAAGAGTTGTTCGATGTTCACGAATAGTACTGATAGACCAAAATAACCCTAAAATATTAAATACAAGAACTCAAAGTGAAATGACATAATTGTAATAACCTATTTTTTGGACTACAATATTTTTTATATTAATTTTTTTTAATATTTAACATTTTAAAATTAATAAATTTTTTCTATTAAATTCTTTCTTATTTAAAATATGCAGGAAGGTTTAATAACACAAATTTCATAAGAATCCTCCGTATTGGCAATACATTACTACTCTATTATGTCCAATACTAAAAAACAAAGTAATGTTAAATGAATTACATAAAGTATTGAAATTGAAAAAAGAATATCCTCATGATAATATATTTTTATATTATATTTGAATTTTGAACTGCTTTTCTACTAAAATAATATTTTTTTATTATTAAATTTTCATATAATATTGAAAAATATACTAAATTATTAAAAATCAACTAAGAAAATATTTAACAATATAAATGTGTGAGAA
Source organism: Nicotiana otophora (assembly GCA_000715115.1). NCBI lineage: Eukaryota > Viridiplantae > Streptophyta > Magnoliopsida > Solanales > Solanaceae > Nicotiana > Nicotiana otophora. The sequence goes on along the minus strand of AWOL01S0037131.1, from coordinate 24,750 downwards.
AAAGAAAAAGAATTATTGGTAAAAGTCAATACCACTAACGATTTTGCAAACATAAAGATCTAAAAGTAAATATCATATCGATCTTTTTACTATTCAAAAATAAAATTTATAGTGGATAAAATTATAATTACGATTAAATATTCAAGATATGAGATGAACTAATATTAAGAATTTGAATAAACATAAAATGAATTATTTTTTGTGTTAAGACCAAGTAACTAAATCTTTTAATTAATTAATTAGCAAGAGAGTGCAATTCAGTTATTTTTTAAATTCATTATATAAATAAAATTATTTTTCAAGTTAAAAAAAACTCTTAGGATAGATAAATTTAAATCATAAAAAGAGCGTTAGAGATTAAAAATTTTTAGAACTTAAAGTAAAAAAAAAGTTAGTATAGTATTAAGAATCAAAAGGTCATACACGTGTCTGAAGAAGAACAATCAAAATTGATACGAGTCAATGTGCTTCTAAGTAAGTATTTACCTTGAATTCACCCGAAACTAAATGATATCCTTTTTATTTGTGTGAAAATAATTTTCAGTATATTTATATTTTACAATTATAATAAGTACATCACAAGGACAAATATTCTAAATATTGGTCAGACTTGATTAGATGCCAACACCTATAGCCATGTCCAACTTTATTAAAATGCACTCTACTTTGTTTCTCTATTCTATAATTAATTATTTTTTCTTCTTTGTATTATGTTATTGATATGTATATATAATAGAAGTGTAATTTAACAACAACAATAACAATAATCCAATGTAATCCCACAAGTGATGTTTGAAGAGGATAGTGTGTAGGCAAATCTTATCCCCTGCTTTATAAAGGTAGAGAAACTATTTTCAAAAGACTATCAACTCAAAAAAAATAAAAAGAAACATAGTCACCATATAATTAAAAAGAAATATACGAATGGAGAAGTCATGTAAAAAAAAAACAATAACAAAAAGTAATAACAACAACATAATAATAAGACAATCAAAAAAAAAGATAACTGATAGTAATAGAAATTTATATATAAGAAAATGTGCAACTTAACAAAATTCATTGTTTTATTCCCTCCATTTCAATTTAGATAATTTAGTTTGACTTGACACAAAGTTTAATAAAAAAGAAGGATACTTTTAAAACACACGACGCTAAAAACTTAAGGGGAAAAAGCTTAGTGGGTCATAATATTTGTGTGATTATAAAAGCTTCTCATTAAGGGTAAAATAAGTAAAAAGAAAAGTTCACACTTAAATTAAATTATTTCTAAATAGAGAAATATCAGTTTTTGAAACGAACTAATAAGGAATGTGTGTCGTTTAAATTGAAGCACATAAATTATCATTTTTGTGGTGGTCAAAACTTTGATGGACCAAGCTAAGCTAGCATTTGGCCATAGATTCCCAAATTTATTTTAAAAAATTTGATTTGGGTGAAGTTTAGTTTGAAGATAAAAATCTGTTTGGACATAATTTTTTAAAAATATATTTCATATTTTTTTTTTGTTGAAAAAGCATAAAATGTGACTTATATCCATAAATTCTAAAAACTATCAGAAATACCGAACAACACCAAATAAACAAATTTGCTAATCCTGTATATGCAGAACCTTCATCGATGTCATTCGTTATCACTATCACAAACCATAGTTCTGAACATAGATAAGTTTGCCACAAAATTATCATTTTTATAATGAACTACGTAATACACTATCCTAAAGTCATAACCTGATATTTTAATGTCAACTACTAATAACACAATTACTAGCCATTATAATTCGGCAAATTACAATAATATTAAAAGATCTATCAGTCCAAAAGAAAATGATTGTAATTACCTGGAGGATTAGTTGGGTCATAATAGATGATGATCATTTTTATAAAATACAAAAGTTTGAGGTAATTTTTACAATTGTTAAAAGTCAAACAGTAATATTTTGGGCAAAAAACAGATCTAGAACTAGTTTTGAGATTTGAAAATTTTGTTTTCAAAATCTGCCAAAACATAAATAAAATCTATAAACAAACATGTTTATTTTGAAAAAACTTTCTATGACCAAACGGAGCTTAACCAAACTAACATGTTATCAAATTCAGTCAAAAGAAGGTCAAACCTAGTATGTACGCTCCCTTGCAAGATGATGTATGAACCTTTACCAACATGACGACGTACCAGATTTCAGAGATAAATTTAAAATTATATTTATTTCATATTTAATTATGTGTATCATCTAATATTGATATAAGTTTTATACCAAAAATGTTTAATTATCCTATATTGAACATGAAATAATAATTACAAAATTATAATCTTGATATTATTAATCTCAAGATATCCCAAATTGGAACCAAACGACCTCTCAAGATATTGGCAACCACCTCGGATAATCAAGAGTTCTTACTCATCTAGACTCTTAAGAAAAAGGACTCTAATACTCCGAAACAACCACTGCATCTTAAAATCCTACCGAATTACTCTCTTCTTGGCTTCTCTTTGCCGTAAATACGTTATTTTAGCCATTTTTAGGTTTTAAATTGAATTGCTTAAATGAACTTAAGTTCTAAAAATATTGGTATTTGTATAGAATATTATCTTTTTTGTAGGATTTTGATGTTTTCACATTGAAAGTATGATGTATAGGGAATAAATAAATGTATATTTAAAAATCGACTAAACCGACCGAACCAAATCGTTTTTTAGGTTTCTTTTAATAAAATCGTAGATTTTTATGTAAATCTAAACCGTACCGATAATTTGGGTATGTTTTTTATTTTATGAAAATAAACCGAAAAATACCAAACCGTATCGAATAAATTTACATATGAAAAATATATTTATATATTAAGTTTAAAAATAACAAAGCACTAAATTTTTTCTTGGGTCTAGAATTATGAAAATAGTTACAAGCCAACAACTAATTAAGATCAAAATCCTAATTTCCAAACCTATTATACTACTCCTACTGAAACTAGCAATTGAATATATTTCCTTTCGTATGATTTAGATTTATCTTTTTGAATATTTAATATTCTATAGACTTTATTTTTGTGTCCTAACTTGGTAAATATCTTTCTACTTGTGTTTTTTTTGTCTTTGCATAGTTTCTTTTACGTAGCTTTAGAGTAGTTGATGGATCTATACTTTGTTCATCTTTCATGTTTTCATAATTCATCACAATTTAAACAGTAAAATTGTCCAGAGAGTTTTGCTAAGTCCTATAAAAGTATGTATGTTTTTGCATTCTATTTTTACTAGTAGCTTTTACATGACATTTGAAAAAATATCAAAAATTAACCGAACAGTACCGATACCGAAGAAAAATCGGCATAATTGAGACGGTTTCAAAAAGTTTAATTTTAGTTATACATAATAGAATAACCGAAAAATTAGTATGATACAAATTTTATAAAATAATTGACGAATCACTTATACCCCTATCTATAGATTATACGGAGATAACTTACCGTTAATTTTACTCTTGTTTTTCCTCAAAATAATTAAAACAAAGAGAGCGTGTGACTAATCTTTTTCCATTCCGTTGTCTATTATATCCCACTCAAATGTCCCACACACTTGCATAATAGTATAAGGTATGTAATGATTGCACGAATATAAGACCAACCCATCATTGCCTTTTATAACATGGTTTAAAATCTTTGCCAGCTTCTTCCTAATAATTCCCAAAACTAAACACACAAACAAACCATTTCTAAATGCCAAATTATCCTAATAATAAGCCTCCTTTTAATCTTTATATTCTCTCTCATCAAACACTTTCACTCTTTACTTTAAAAAACCCTAACCTCTTTCTCTCTCTCCCTCTTAAAAAGAAGTTCCAACATAGTGGCAGCCCAAAGTGAAGCAGTGGATATATAGTACTAGTGAGGGAAAAAAAAAGAAAGATATATAGTAGTGAATGTTGTCATTTGCACACAAAAATCACAAAAATGGATACATATGAAGCAACAAAGACAGTTTTGTCAAGAATCCAAAGTCTGGATCCAGAAAATGCTTCAAAAATCATGGGTTATATACTAATACAAGACCAAGGAGATAAGGAGATGATAAGGCTAGCATTTGGGCCAGAAACTGTGTTAATCTCTCTCATTAACCAAGTGAAAAATCGTTTAGGACTTTCATCGAACAGTTCATCTGCACCTTCAACACCTTCATCTCCTTCACCGTTTATTCCCGTTCCAAACCCCAATAAATTCAACCCATTTCCCCATTCATCACCAAGAATCATTATACCAAACAATGGATTTCAATCTTTGCCTTCATCTCCTTGGTCTGGTGGCTCCCCAGTGTTTTCAAGAAGTCCAAGACCAGTGTCATATGCTTCTGCTATGAATGGTCCAAACTCAAATACTGCTTCTGGCTCTTCAGATTCTTCTTTATCACTACCTTTTTTCGAGCCAAGTGATGAATATTGCAATATTCAAGTTCAAGATCAGTTGTCATTTCTAAATGAGTCGTTTCTTGAGGAAAGCAGTCATCAAAATGGTGTTTTTCTTGGTGGGTCCCATGATGATAATAATGGTGGGTTTGGTGGTTGGAAGCCTTGCATGTATTATGCAAGGGGATTTTGCAAGAATGGGAATAGTTGTAAGTTTCTGCATGATGGATTTGGGGAGGAAAATACTCCTAGCAATGTTGATTATTTTGATGAGATTTTGCGTGTGAAAGCTTTACAGCAACGGCAGAGATTTATGGCTTCTGGTCATCATCATCATCATCATCCATTTGGTTACAACAGGTGCATGAAAGATATTTTGATTGGCATTGGGTCTGATTTTTTGCTTGTTTTTTTTTTTTTGGTTGAGAAAATTGTTAGATTTTGGTGTTTTCTTGAATCTTGGTTTTTGGGTCTTGCATTATTATAATGTCTTTCTTTTTATCATATGTATAGTACTCTTATTACAAACAATAATCTTTTATAACCGTGGTGTCCGCACAGGCATGTGCTCCTCTCGACTACTCACCAAATTTACCAAATTTGGAACAGATTAAAAAATGTTGGAGTTTAAACTCGAGAGACCAATTTTCCCATTTTTTTAAAGATTTTGAATGTATCTAATGGATAGTTAAACTATTCAATATCAATACTTAGATTGAGATAATGAAAAATTATTTCACCTTTTCAGTTGGAATTTTAGAAGGTTAAAAAGAAGGGTATTTTATTTTTGTGCTAGTTGATGGGCATTAGGGCTGCTATTTGCTTGGGCTGGTAGTTTCTTGAGAAAAGTTGTTGACTGGTGTTTTCTTGAATTTGGGTTTCTGGTTCTTGCATTTTCCAATTTCTTGCAAATTTCATGCATAGTATAATAACCTATATTTACATTGACCCATTTCCCACTTTCAGGAGGTTCAGTACTTTGACTGAGATAATGAAAAATAAATATCACCTTGGAACTTTAGTTTGTTCTTTTGGGGCTAGTTGGTGGCATTTAACTGAGTTTTGGTGTGTGTTGGTTGTATTTGAAGGAAATTTATTAACTTTAGTGTGTTCTTGAATATGGGTTTGGGTCTTGCATCGTTTCAATTATTTATTTGTTAACCGATTTTTAGCATAGTATACCGACTCATTTTTTGTTTGGTTAAAGATGGTATATCTGTCTAAATATAGGCATGAAGTTTTGAGTTATGTTATTGTTATGGTCTGAATTGCAGATCGGCTGCGGCAGCATTGATGACAAGTGATGAGTTCTACAAATATGGTCGGTCCCTACCCGACAGAAATGAATTTTCAGCAATGGCGCTAGGTGGGATTTCGAATTCTAGTTCGAGACAGATTTACTTGACATTTCCTGCCGATAGCACATTTAAGGAGGAGGATGTGTCTAATTACTTTAGGTTTGTTATTCTTGCTTTTTATTCGATCAATGAAATCTTCAAATTAGAATGAAATATTGATGTTAGATGGTCCTTGATTTGTTTTTTAGTATGTACGGCCCGGTGCAAGACGTTAGAATTCCATATCAGCAGAAGCGAATGTTTGGATTTGTTACATTTGTCTATCCAGAAACCGTGAAGATTATCTTGGTCAAAGGGAACCCTCATTTTGTGTGTGATTCTCGCGTGCTTGTTAAACCATACAAAGAAAAGGGAAAATTCCCAGACAAGTATGGAAACACAATCATTGTCTTCTGTTATGATGATTTGTGATTCATACTTTTGTGCATGACTAATGTTTCCATTCTCAATCGAATTGAAGGAAGCAATTTCAGCAACAGCAGCAGCCTATTGATAGAGGAGAGCTCGAGTCCGGGGAGCTCTATGATATTCCCTTTGGTAAGAAAATGAGCTAGATTACTTTTTCTTCTTTAGTTGTACGACGGAGACGGTTGAAAGTGTCTTTTTGTGCAGGAGCAAGGATGTTTCATAATTCGCACGCGATGATGTTGAGAAGAAAAATAGAGCATGATGCTGAGTTGCAGCAAGCAATTGAGCTTCAAGGCAGAAGGTTAATGAATTTGCAACTGATGAAGAACCAACATCACAATAATCACTTCCAACCCAGCCTCTCTCCGGGTGTTTTTTGTTCGTTTAATGGCATCAACCAAGAAGTCTTAGCAGGTTAACACTTGGAACACTTTATTTTTTTTCTTCATTTTTAAGTGTTGGCTGATTCTTTTTTCCTGCAGAAAACAAAGGTTTCCAGGAACCCACCGAGCCCCCATCTGATGCAGCCGATGAGAAGGTACCTCAGGAGCTGCTACATACAAATAATGGAAATGGAGGTTCCAATAAGGAGCAGACCTCGAATACCGATGATTCTTATCCTCGAGAAAGGTATTAAACATCAATTTCGTTGCTGAAATTTCAAGGTTCATCAACATGAAGTTCTCAGTTGTGGTGCTATATTTAAGCCTTTTCATATAGTTTCCACATTCAAAGCTGATGGTGTTGCTTCTTTGCAATGTAGTGTGTATTGGTGCAATTCTGTGGTTATTCTCTTGGATATTCTTTCTAATGTTTCTGAGATTTCTTTGTCATTGAAACAGCTTGGAGCACATCCTTCCTGATAACCTATTTACTTCTCCCACGAAATCGGTTGCAGAACAACATGTCGCGTTTTCCATTGATTCAGCTGAAGCTGACGTTAGTTCCGCGATGACAACGCCAGCAACAACAACAACAATAACTACTAACAGTGTCCCTATGCCTCCCGCCACTTCTGCTCTTCAACATTACGTCTCTTAAATGATGTTGCTTCCAGATGCCAAGGCAGTACTTAACAGTGTCCGTGTTTTTTCTCTCTTTGGTTTTAAGAGAGGATACTTAATCTGAGGTTGTTATTACCAGGTTTTACTTCTGAGAAGCCACTGAAACTTAGGTTTTAGAGTTCAGCATGACTATGGAGGAGCGATTAACTTGACTTGGTAAGAGAACTTGCTCTGTTTGTAAATTAGATTCCCTTGTCATATATCACCTAAAAGGGCAGCCCGGTGCACTTGCCCCTGCTATGCGCGGGGTCTGGGTCTATTATATGCAGCCTTACCCTGCGTTTCAGCAAGGGGCTATTTCCATGACTTGAACCCGTGACCTCTTGGTCACAAGGCACCAACTCTACCAGTTACGCCAAGTCTCCCCTTCCTTGTCATTTATCATCTACATATATGTAATATACTTTTCATTTTGTGTTTGTTTATGCAGACAGGTTGGTAGCATCATAAAATACAAGTAGTTGAAGCCCTCTAGCTGTATAGCCAAACACAACAGAAGAAAAGATCTGTAAGGAAGATCTCCACAAGATTACTGCCATCATCAAATACCATACTACTTACAACAAATACATATAATTCATAGGTAAAGAACAGATGAACTGATTCATGGGAGTGGGGTCTCTCTGTTTATTCTGTGTACCCTCTTTTGTTGTTGTGTGCTGTGGACCACACTGAAACAATACCATAACAAAGGCTAGTAGAGTAGTAGTAGTAACCCTTAGATATTAGTATACTGGAGTAGTTTTTTCCTCTCCCCCCCTCTTAATTATAGCTTGCTGTCATGTAAAATTTAGTGTAGGAAAATGAATATCTTTTAGATTACCATGTTTTTTGCCAAATGAATGTATAGATTTAGCTTGGTTAAAAGGTGTCTTGAACCTGTTGCAGCTAGTTGATTGAATGAGAAATCCTAAAGGAAAATGAAAGGTAAAGACAGGTAAAGATCACCCACTTTTTCATTTTCCAATCATTCATTAGGGAAGGGGGTTATATTAGGAAAAAGGCAAAATAGGGGAAAAAGGGCACTCAATGGTGTAGTATGGTGATCAATGATGTGGATCGAGTATCACGAGGTCTTGTTATTAAATTTTGTAGACAAAAGATATTAGATAATTTCTATTCAAGTCTTACTCGATACATATATGATAATTATAGCCACTGTTATAAAAAAAGAATACCTTGTCACGATTATTAAAAATAAATGAAGAGGAAAGAAGGGGTAAAGGGTGGGGTAAAAATGAAGTGTGTTTTTTTATGCATTAAAAGGCAACTTTAGGGGACTATTTTGTCTCATTTTATGGTCTACTTTATGTGGACATGAATGGTGAAGGGCCATATTATCACATGGCTACTGACACCATTTGAATGGTATTTTAGGGCACTCACCCTCACTCATTAGGCTCCTTTCACTTTGTGTCCCTTCTGTTTTGTCATTCTTTACTTACTGTGCACATGTGCTCCAAACTTGATCCTTCCCCCAACAACTATTCATTAAACAAAACAAACAACAACAATCCAGTATAATTCCACTAGTGGGGTCTGGAGAGGGTAGTTTGTACGCAGACCTTACCCCTACCATGAGGTAGAGAGGCTGTTTTCAATAGACCCTCGGCATCCTTCCCTCCAAGAACTCCCCACCTTGCTCTTGGGTGACTCGAACTCACAACCTCTTGGTTGGAAGTGGAGGTTACTTACCATCAGTAAATGTGTCCTATTTGTGCACTCTTTTTGTTGGGCTCCAGCTATCTCTTACCAATACAGCTACCAAGTATACATGAAGAAATCAACTCGCACTTTTGTTTATATTGGTAATTAGCTAGCGTTTGAACATAAATTTTGTAAAAATTTTAATTTTTTTTTGAAGTTGTATCGAAAAAATAGTTTTTGGAAGTTGAAGTTTTGTTTGGACATGTATTTGAAGTTTTGTGAGTGGAAAAAGAATTTATCCCCAAAATTGGCAAAATATTTTCTTCAAATGTTTTTCAAAAACTAATCAAATTCCACAAACAAACAATATTTTTAATTTTTTTTTGAAAAGAATAGCCAAAATGTATATCCAAATGGGAACTTAGACTCCATTTTCTCATGGTTTCAACCCCATTTTATTTGATTACCAGACTAAACCATTTGGTGTTCTATAAATGTGTCTTTGTTTTGCTATTTAGTTTTCCACTGGGAAAATTATTTTGAAGTGTAAAAGTATAAAATGATTATAGTTATATCATTGAATTTGGTGGAGATTCTCAGGTGGATACTCCTGTTTCTTTTTCTCGTAATTCTCTAATGAGTTCAAGAAAATGGACTGGTCAAATGGAAACATAATTATCACAGTTTAAAAGAAATATAACAAATTTTTTGCATGAAATCAAATATTACAGTTGTGGCAGGAAAAAATTTATATTTGTAGCACACAGTTCCATTAAAATAGTAATATTAATTATTAATCCCTAAACATAAGCAATTTGAATGGAAAGTCAATAATTCTTTGTACAAAAATCATGCATTTTTTTCTCTTTATCTATTAGCTTTCCTTCTTTTTCTTCATCTTCTTAATTTTGTTTTCTGCCGAAACCAATATATTTTCTAAATTTGTTCTATTCGTTTTCTTTTTAATTATCTTTGTTAAGTTTTTCTCTTCCTTTCTTAACATAAAGATCTTACTTCGATAATAATATACGTTAATATATACAAAACGTATATAAAAAGATATACATTGAATTAACACATATAAAATATATAAAATATATATATAAAAAATACATCTTCAATTAAGATGACACTTCACAAATAAATATACAAAAATTATATACATAAAAATACATTTTGAATTAAAGTGATACCTGATATACAAAGTATAAAAGACATATAAATCGATACATCTTGAATGCATTCACATATGCATCAGATTTTCAAAAATGGAGGGAAGAAGATGAATGTTGGAAAGGGAGAATGGAGATGGACAAAAAAAGTACTTCCCTTGATTATTGAGTCAATTAACTTATTAAATGTTGAACTTATTTTTTATAATATGCTAATAATGAAAATAAAAGTGTTATTTATGAAATAAATAATAAATGATGCTATTTGTTTTTTAAATAATAGTTAAAAAAAAAATCAAGCGTGTAAAAAAACTCAAACAAAGGTGGGAATTCGTATGGATCAAACGGTCCCTATTCTTAGATATACATGTACGTTTTAGGTTTTTCGGTAGTTCTATTATGTTTATCAAGAGTTCATTTATTACTAATTTTTTTGAAGTTTTATTGGACATAGATTTAATCATCTTTTGAAAATGAAGTTAGTACAATGCATTTTTGGGAGAACTTCAAAAATAGCTAGATTTACAAGTGGTCATTCAAAAATAGCCACAGTTTCAAAAGTCATCGAAATTTAGCCACTTTTCATATAAAGATAAATCTGAACGAAAACACTGTTCAAAATCCGAAAAATACTCCAGCATAATGTACTGGAATTCCAGTATAATATACTGGAGTTCCAGTATAATATACTGGAACTCAAGTTCCAGTATAATATACTGGAGTTCCAGCAAAGTATACTGGAGCTCCAGTATATTATACTGGAGCCAGCAAAGTATATCGGTAGTATATTATGCTGGACCGGTTTCTGTTACAGCAAAATAGTGGCTATGTTTCAATGACTTCACAAACGTCGGCTATGTTTGAATGACCAGTCCGAAAACTGACTAGTCCGTGCTATTTTAACTGCATTTTTTGATAATAAAGCTAAATATTCGGAAAATGTAGGCATAATTTTTTCTCATTTGAAAAAGATGGCAAACATCTTTAAAAATTTCAATTAAAGATTAATTTGTTGGCAAGTGAAATATGACTAAAGATGGAGACAAATTGAGGGGGTTTTTGTTAGGTAAAAAACTCTGAATTTACCAAAATAAAGATACAAAAATTCTGTTTGCAAGGAGATGCTTTATACAGTTAATTAAATTGTTTAAATGATTAAAAGTCGAACCTACAAAATTTGAATTGAGGTAACTTCGGTGAGACGAGAATAGTTTTGCTATATTTAAGTTAGGTTATTTAGTTTTGCAAAAATAAGAAAATGGAAACAAAGTAGTATGAAGCAGTGTTTTGAAAGGTTTTTTTAGGATTCGTCTCGAGACTTGAGACTTATGTGTGGGGCTTAATTCATCGAGGCTTACGCCCCCAAGCGCCAGACTGTGCGCCCTAAACACGCCAAACGCTCAACGTTCGGGACTCGCCCAACAATTCCTATGCAAATCATGCGTTGAATTTACTAATTAGCACTGTTGACTCTCAAAATTCTTTAAAAGATGATTGATTAAAGTTTTTTTTTTATCTAAAGGAATATAAAAATTGTGAATAAATCAAATAACGAACCATAATATATCATATTCACTAATTGAGAATATTGTGAGGGTGAATATCATTTGAATATTTCTTCTAAAAATAGATAACCAAAATTTATATCTTACTTGATAGATCTTCATATCTTAGTTCTATGTCTCTGAAAATTATCATATATTTATTATTTTACTATTTAAAAATAATTTTATATTTACTCATGACAGAATAATATTTTAAATTACAATGTTGATTATATTTATTGAGTATTTACTTTTAAGGAGGTAAAATATGCGGTTTGATAATATTTTTTAAGAAGTTATAATTTTTAATTATTTGAAAGTTAAGACGTTTTAGTTAATTTATATTTCATAGTAACTTTAACAATATTGCATTATTTATACTTGTAAAATATGCTAGATATTTTATTTTATATGAATTTCTTTAATTCTTTTTGGTTTTCTTGAACTTTCAATGTATCTTTTATATTTTTTTGGTGTTATAATGCTATATTATGAATTCATAAATTTTAAAAAGTAAAGATCCGTGGGGCTTGCTCCCCATGTCTCAAGGCTTTCGCCTCGTCCCATATTAAATAAAATTTCCCGCCTCACGCCCTTACCTTTAAAACACTGGTACGAAGAACAAATGGAAGAAATGGTTCACATTTTTGTAGAGTTTTTTCTTCTTCAACATTTTATTTTAGCATATTAGTGGAACTTTTAACTAAATTAAAGGTAATTATTTGAGTTCCTTTGGTTCACTTCTTTTTTCGATTTTAGCATGAGCCTTTTTCCTTGGTTTAGTGAAAATATAAAAGTATACTCATGTATTAGTTTTTAGAGTACAGTCAAACCTTTTTATAACAGCCTCGTTTGTTCCGAATATTTTTGGATGTTACAGCAAAGTGCTGTTATAAAGAACATATATTATAACATAACATGAAAATTAGTTCCGGAAAAACTTAACTTTTATAGTAAAATATTGTTATATAGGGATACTGTTATAAAGAGGTGTCATTGTATACTGTTTCCAGTGGATTATCATTCTACTCTTGTAATACATTTTTTTCGTCTCGGGGGATCAGATTGATTGCTCTACATTATGTTGAAGGCTTTTTTCGTTGAAAAGAACAAGCAGTAAATAAATTATAGGTCATCCATCGCGTCATTCAATTGCTTTTTAATAATGCTTTTTGGTTTTGAATTTTTTTGTACATATATAAAACTTTGAATTTATTTACCTGATTTAGCTAGATTTCCCTATTTACAAAAAAAAAACAAAAAACCTTTTTTTACAAAATATACAATCCGGTCAAAAATTATAATTTATATACTACTTAAATATAATTTTGTAAAATTGAGATATAAACTCCAAATGATAGTCCCAATTATTTGCAACAACACTCAATTCAAACAAGTAACGATTTCACCAAACCCGATTTTCAAATTCATAGCGTTTAAGAAAAAAATTTACGGGTTAATACAATTGAAAGAACAAGAGGAATTTTCAGAAATCACTATAGTTTAGTGGCTATTAACTTCGTATAGCTACCATATACATATTTACTTCCAGTAGCTAATATTTCCTTGCTACTAGACTTATTTATAGTATTCGCGCTACTGTATTCATGAATACAGTCGCAGAATTCGCCTAATAAGTAGGGATTCCAGCTGTTTAATAATGGAAAAAGGATCATTTAGCGTGTATCACTCGTAATTTAACTCAACAAAATCAATTCTACAAATTTTTGTTGCTACCAGACTGTATTCGTTATATTCGCGCTACTATATTCATGGTTGGTTCGGGATTTGGAAGTGTTTGGGTTGAAACCGGAACACTTGATTCCTTAAGTTGGCCTTAAAGTGTAAAGTTTGACTTCGGTCAACATTTTGAGAAAAACGACCCCAGAAAAGAATTTTGACGATTCCAACAGCTCCGTATGATGATTTTGGACTTAGGAACGTGTTCGGAATTTTATTTGAAAGTCCGTAGTTAAATTAGGCTTGAAATGGCTAAAATAGGAATTTAAGTTTGGAAGTTTGATCGGGGTGTTGACTTTTTGATATCGGAGTCGGAATCCAGTTCTGAAAATTTTCATACCTCCGTTATGTCATTTATGACTTGTGTGCAAAATTTGAGGTCAATCGGACTTGATTTGATAGGTTTCGGTACAGAATGAAGAAGTTGGAAATTTTAAGTTTCATTAAGCTTGAATTAGAGGATGAATCGTGGTTTTAGCATTGTTTGATGTGATTTGAGGTTTCGACTAAGTTCGTATAATGTTTTAGGACTTGTTGATATAATTGGTTGATGTCCCGAGGGGTTCGGGTGAGTTTCGGACGGCTAACGGATTATTTTTGGCTTTTGGAACATTGCTGATAGCTGCTGGAAATTTTCTTCTAATTTCCTTATACGCGATCGCGTGGATTGGGTTGCGATCGCGTATGCTTAATTTGGTAGCTGAGAATTTGTTCTATGTGATCGCGTGGGCAAGTCCGCTATCGCGTAGGTTGGATTCAGTTGTGCTATGCGAACGCATGGCTAAGGCTGCGTTCGCGAAGAGGAAACGAAGCAGAAGCTAACCACGCGCTTAATGCTTCGTGATCGCGTGAGGAGGCTCGCGATCGCGTAGGTTTGCGGGGACTGTGCTTCGCGATCGCGTGGGATTTTTCGCGATCGCATAGGGTTAATGTTTGGGCAGTAAAATTTGTGCTACGCGATCGCGTAGAAGAAATCACTGGGCAGAGAGTTTAAGTTCTAAAAATGGGACTTCGTCCCATTTTCCATTTTTAATGATTTGGGGCTCGGATTTAGGTGATATTTGGGAGATTTTCAGAGAAAATAACGGGGTAAGTGTCCTTAACTTAATATTAGTTAAATTACCCGAATCCATCATTATTTTTATCATTTAATTGGTGAATTGAGTTGGAAAAGTTTGAAAACCCTCTTAGATAGATTTGAGGATTTGAGGGCCGAACTTTTAGCGGAATTTAGTGATTTTGGTATGGGTAGACTCGTGGTTGAGTGGGCGTTCATATTTCGTAACTTTCATCGGATTTTGAGACATGGGTCCCACAGACGAATTTTTAATTAATTTCGAAATTGTTATTGAAAATATAGTATTTTTTTTTATAGAATTGATTCCTATAATTTTTAGTGATTGTATCGAATTATTTTTAGCTAGATTCGAGCCAAACAGAGTTGGATAATCGTAAAAAAGGCCTTCTAGTGGATTACATTAGAGCAAGACGAGGTAAGTCTCTTGTCTAATCTTGTGAGGGGGAAATTACCTCATAGGTGATTAAAATTAAATAATTGTTGCTAATTGTGGGGGCTACGTATGCACAAGGTGATGAGAGTCCATGCATAGCTACTATTAATGCTAAAGTCCGGATAGTTTAGGACTCAAAGCATGAATTACTTGTGTAAACTGTATTCTTTGTTTAATTAATATTATTTGATATATATATATATATTGTTAGATAAAAATATTAAAGGATGAGAATCTCATATGCTTGAATTTCTGTTTAAATTAATTAATTGTTAAGAGAAATTGTTCTTCCTCCTGAATTTATCTTATAATAAATATACTCTCATTCCGAGGTACATAAGAAAATGTCCTTTTTTGTGGAGCGGTCCAAATGCCTCGACATGATAGATGCATCTATGGATCGTACCGCACGTCCCTCAGCAGTGTACATGACATTCTGGATCGGGTCGTACGTCCTCGGCAGAGATCGTGCTTAATAATAATAATTACACGATACTTTAATAGTTATTTCAAGCTTGCGAAGCTAATTGATAAATTGGAGAATTCTTGAAATTTAATGAATTATTATTCCTGCTCGTTAAGGAATTAATTGCTATTCATGTAAATGTGATTAATTGATAGATTGGAAATTATTTGAATTGAAGAAATTTAATTAATATATTGAAAATTGTTGCATTTGAAGGAATTTGATTATTTTCGCTGGTTAAATAAATTATTGTAAATTCTGTAAATCATGCTGATTTAGATATTCTAGTTGTATTTCAATTATTATTATTGACCCATAATGAGTGTCAAAGTCGGTCATCTCGTCTCTACCACTTCGAGATTAGGCTTAATACTTATTGGGTACATGTTATTTACGTACTCATACTACACTTGCTGCACTTTTTGTGCAGGACCTGAGGCAAGTACTAGTGGGGGACCTATCGTTGTACACCCATGCTATCCAGGGGCATAGTGGTGAGCTGCCTTTCTGAGCCGTTCTGCAGCTACTAGTGTCTCTCCTTGTATTTTTCATTCTGTCTATTTTATTTCAGATAGTATTTGAGGTTTTTTATAATCTACTAGATGCTCATACACTTCTGACACCAAGTCTTGGCACACACATTGGTAGAATTTGGCGTCTTATTATTTTTCTTGGTTTTAAATTTTGTCAATATATGCTTATTTTATTAAGTTGGCTTGCCTAGCTGTAGTGTTGGGAGCCATCATGATCTATAGGTAAAATTGGGTCGGGACAACATGGTATCAGAGCACTAGGTTAACGTTGGTCTCACAAGTTATGAGCAGTCCTGNGACCTAATAGAGTCTTGCGGATCGGTACAGAGACGTCTGTACTTATCTTCGAGAAGCTATAGGGTGTTAGGAAATTACCTTTCTTTATATTCCATCGTGCAATTGATATAGCTCTAAATATCCTTCTCTTATTCTCTCTCAGATGGTAAGAACGCGCTCGAATGAGGTTCTAGGCCAGGGAAGAGCTACTCCCCCAGTTGCTAGAGGCCGAGGCAGAGGCCGAGGGAGGGCTCCAGCCCGTGGTAGAGGGCGAGTACGTCCCAGGACTGTTCTAGTTATGTCGCCAGTGGGTCCAGCAGAGAACCTCATTGTTGAGGAACAAGATGAGGTGCCTGTGGCAGAGCCAGCTCCGGTGGATTTCACATCTGCACCGAGATTTCAGGATGTCATGGGTCGTATGCTGCGGTTCATGGACAATATGACTCAGGACGGTTTATTTCTGGCAGAGCCAGCCACATCTCAGGCAGGCAGGGGAGCACAGACCCTTACCGCGCAGGCTCATGGACATGCAACTGCTGTATATCAGACCAGGATGCACTACCCATGGGTGGAGCCCAGCAAGTGGCAGCAGCTACACCTGAGCCCAGGCCAGCTGTAGCTACCGATCCTCAGAAACTATTGGACCGATGGACTAGACTACATCCTCCTGTCTTTGGGGGTGAGTGACACGAGGATCCACATGACTTTATTGATCGTTGCAGGGACATACTACACAATATGAGGATATTAGAGTCTCATGGGGTAGACTTTGCTATTTTTCAGCTAGAGGGCAGAGCCCGTAGATGATGGCCATCTTATATTCTTGGCAGACCAGCATATTCTCCTCCCATGACTCGGGACAGGTTCACCCATATCTTCCTGGACAGGTATATTCCACCCTCCCAGAGGGAAGAGTTACGGTTTCAGTTTGAGCAGCTCCAGCAGGGTCAAATGTCTGTGACCGATTATGAGGCGAGGTTCTCTGAGTTATCTTGCCATGCACTTATGATACTTCCTACTGAGGCGGAGAGAGTGCGGAGATTTGTTGCGGGTTTACATACTGGCATTCAGGCGACTATAGCTCGAGAGGTTGAGATGGGTACTTCTTATGAGCTAGTTGTGGAGATATCCCAAAGGATTGATGGTGTGCGTCAGCGGAGCCGAGAGCAGATTATGAGAGATAAGCGGTTTAGGTATTCTAGAGAGTTCAGAGGTGCTATGTCTGGGGGTAGAGGTCAGTTCGTGAGGGGACAATCTAGCAGACCCCCATATCTAGCACCACCACTTCCTCGAGGTGCTCCAGTGCGATCTTATCTCAGTGCTATACCAGAGAGTTCTTATCGCCCACCAGCTATTCAGGGTCCTCCCAGTGGGTATTTAGTTCCCTAGAGCCAGACACTTAGTCAGCAGCCCATCGCACCGAAGAGTTGTTACGAGTGCGGGGATCCCAGTTACATGCGGAGATTTTGCCCCAGGCTTCGGGGTAGACCAGTACAGCAGGGTCAGCAGCCTATGCTTACCGGACCAGTTTCTCCACCAGTAGTCCGACCACCAAGAGGTGGAGGACAGGTGGGTAGGGGCCGTCCTAGAGGTAGAGGTCAGCCAGGCGGAGGCCAGCCAGTTGGCGCTCCAGCTAGGTTCTATGCTATTCCGGCTAGACCAGATGCAGAGGCCCCAGATGCTGTGATTACAAGTATTATTTTTGTTTGTGGCAAAGATGCCTCAGTATTATTTGATCCAGGATCCACGTATTCATATGTGTCATATCTATTTGCTCCATTCCCGGGTGTTTCTCGTGAGTCCTTGAGTACTCCTATTTATGTGTCCACTCATGTAGGCGATTTTGTTATTGTGAACCGGATCTACCAGTCTTGTATTATTACATTATATGGTTATGAAACTAGAGTAGATCTCTTATTGCTCGAGATTGCCGATTTTGAAATTATTCCGGGTATGGACATTTATCTCCATATCATGCTATTCTAGATTGTCATGCCAAAACTATTATCTTGGCTATTTCATCTTTGCCTAGGCTGGAGTGGAAGGGTTCGTCTGTTAGTTCATTTAATCGGGTTATTTCTTTTATAAAGTCTTAACACATGGTTGAGAAGGGTTGTTTAGCTTATCTAGCTTATGTTCGGGATACTACTTCAGAGACTCCGGTTATTGATTCAGTGCCAGTAGTTCAGGATTTCTCCGATGTATTTCCTTCAGTTCTTCCAGGTATGCCACCTGATCGTGATATTGATTTCTGTATTGACTTGGCTCCAGATACTCAACCTATATATATTACACCATATCGCATGGCTCCGAAAGAATTGAAAGAGTTAAAAGAACAGCTTGAGGAGTTATTAGCCAAAGGGTTCGTCAGACCGAGTGTATCGCCTTGGGGTGCACCGGTATTATTTGTGAAGAAGAAGGATGGCACAATGCGAATGTGTATTGATTATCGCTAATTGAGCAAAGTTACTATTAAGAACAAGTACCAGTTGCCGCGTATCTATGACTTATTTGACCAGTTGCAGGGTGCTAGGGTGTTCTCTAAGATCGACTTGAGGTCAGGGTATTATCAGTTGAAGATTCGAGATTCGGATGTTCCGAAAACTGCTTTCCGCACTAGATATGGTCATTAGTTTCTAGTAATGTCTTTCAGTTTAACTAATGCCCCGGTAGCATTTATGGATTTGATGAACAGGGTATTTATGCCATATATTGATTCATTTTTCATTGTCTTCATTGATGACATTTTGATCTACTCGCGCAGTAAGGAGGAGCATGAGCAGCATATGAGAGTAGTGCTTCAGACATTGCGGGAAGAAAAGCTATATGCTAAGTTCTCTAAATGTGAGTTCTGGCTTGAGTCTGTAGCATTTTTGGGACATATTGTATCGGGCTAGGGTATTAAAGTTGATCCCAAAAAGATTGAGNATATGCAGATGTGTATAAGAGACAGGTATCGGGCTAGGGTATTAAAGTTGATCCCAAAAAGATTGAGGCAGTTCAGAATTGGCATCGTCCCACTTCGGCGACTGAAATCAGGAGTTTTCTGGGTTTAGCAGGTTATTATCATCGGTTCATGGAAGGTTTTTCATCTATTGTAGAACCTTTGACCAAATTAACCCAGAAGGTTGTTCAGTTCTGACGGTCCGATGATTGTGAGGCAAGCTTTCAGAAGCTCAAAACAACATTGACTACAACACCAGTGTTAGTGTTACCTTCCAGTTCGGGAATGTATACAGTGTATTGCGACGCTTCATGCATTGGTTTGGGTTGTGTATTAATGCAGGAAGGGGCGAGCTATTGCATATGCTTCACATCAGCTGAAGCTCCACGAGCAGAATTATCCGGTACATGATTTGGAGTTAGCTGCGATTGTTTACGCTCTTAAGATTTGGAGGCATTATCTTTATGGGGTGTCTTGTGAAGTTTACACTGATCATCATAGCTTGCAGTATTTGCTCAAGCAGAGGGACCTAAATTTGAGGTAGTGCAGATGGCTGGAATTACTAAAAGATTATGATATTACTATCCTATATCATCCGGGAAAAGCAAATATGGTCGCAGACGCCTTGAGTAGGAAGGCGGAGAGTATGGATAGTTTGGCTTTCATTTCAGCAGAGGAGAGACCATTAGCTTTGGATATTCAATCCTTGGCTAACAGACTTGTGAGGTTGGACATTTCAGAGCCCAACCGAGTTCTTGTATGTGTTGTAGCTCAATCTTCATTATTTGAGTAGATCAAGGCTCATCAGTATGACGATCCACACTTAATGGTTCTTCGAGAAACGGTACTACGGGGTGGTGGCAAGGAAGTTACTATTGGAGCGGATGGCGTTCTGCGACTCCAGGATCATCTATGTGTTCTTAATGTGGTCGGACTAAGGAAAAAGATCCTAGAGGAAGCACACAGTTCTCGGTATTCTATTCATCCAGGTGCTACGAAGATGTATCGTGACCTGAGACAACATTATTGGTGGCGACGAATAAAAAAGGACATTATTGAGTATGTAGCTAGGTGTCTAAATTGCCAGCAAGTTAAATATGAGCACCAGAGTCCAGGTGGCCTACTTCAGCAGATGACTATACCAGAGTGGAAATGAGAACACATCACTATGGACTTTGTAGTCGGGTTGCCGCGGACCTTGAGGAAGTTTGATGCAGTTTGGGTGATTGTTGATAGGTTGACCAAGTCGGCACATTTTATTCCTGTTGTGAATACGTATACTTCAGAGAGGTTGGCCCAGATTTATATTCAGGAGATAGTTCGGTTGCACGGTGTGCCAATTTC
>AWOL01S0037129.1:0-10086 GCA_000715115.1 Nicotiana otophora | reverse complement strand
GTGACCCGATTTTTTTTTTTTTTTTAAATTCTGAAAATATTATATTTATATAGGTTGGACCCAAAGTGTAATAAGTGAGATATTAAAGATAAAGTCTCAACTTCCCTTCACTTTATAATTAATCCAAATCCCTTTTAAGCACTAATTAAGCAAGAGGGTCAATCTTATAATAATTAAAACTTGAAGATTAATTTGCAATTCAAGTTTAAAAATGGGTCAGGTGGCCAAGAGCCCCAGTAACTACATCTTAATCTTGAAGTAATCGGTGTCGAGGATATATTAGATTATACTAATAATATAATAATGTTTTACACTGTAAATTCAATTGTAAATCAGCTTCTAAACTTAGCCGCCCCTGCGCGTAAGTGATAATGTTTTAAAAACAATTCGTTTGTCCAGTAATAATAACCCAACTTCAAGACGACATGCAAACAACAAAAGAAGAGCAAGGCCAGAAAAAGAAAAGCTGTAACCAATAGCCAAATCCCAAATTTCATTAAACAAATCCACCACCCAAGTCAATGACTGTACATTCTCAGACATCTATAAACATCCAAAGAATCAAAACAGAAAGGATCAACAAATTGTTCAACTGAACATTAACATTTCATCAACAGCAGACAATAAATTATTGATTCTTTTTGCTTTACTTTGTCTTCGCTCATATCTTTTTCTGGTTGAACAAACAAGAAAACCCTTTTAATTTTGCCATCAAAAATGGGGGAAAAATTCAAAGCTTCAGCAGTTTCAGAGCTAACAATCCCACCTCGGGCCCCTAGTTTTGAAGCATTTTTTGGCGGTGGAAATATGCCCTATTTTAGCCCAGGTCCAATGACACTTGTCTCCAGCTTCTTCTCGGAGTCAGAATACCCGTCTTTCTCCCAGCTTCTTGCTGGAGCTATGGCTTCTCCACTAGCAAAACCACCGACTCTTTTCCCTGAAAATTCATCCGGAGAAGAGAATTGTAAAGAGGGGAATCAGAAGAATTTAGGGTATAAGCAGAATCGACCCATGAGTTTAATGGTGGCTCAAAATTCTCCTTTGTTTATGATTCCCACTGGTCTTAGTCCTTCTGGATTGCTTAATTCACCTGGGTTCCTTTCTCCACTTCAGGTAATTGACTTTACTGTTCATTTCCCAGAAGATAAACGAATACTTCTTTTTGGTTCTGGAAAATTCTTGAAATTAGTGATTTTGTAACTTCATTAATTCAACCACATAATAACTATCTACTTCTGGAAAAGTGCTGCTAGTTTTTAGTCAAAGGTGTAGTTTGGCAAGAGTCTTATATGTGAACTACGAGCTAGAAATCACATGTCGAAGCTTTTCTTTTGGTTTGCACAAAGTTTGGGATTTGACCTTTAGTACAACAAAAGCTTCTATTTTGCAGGATTAACTTTAGTATATACCTGAAGGGGAATAACATAATCATGAAGACATCCAGAAAGTGGGCGTTTTCTTAGTAGGAATGACTATTCCTACATAGCTGAGCATGAGATGAGAGTAACTTGGTCAATGAGGATTCATATAACCGACCCTAACTTATTAGGGATTGAGGCCTAGTTGATGTTTTTGTTGTTATTCCGGCATAAGTGACAAAGAGTTTGTCAAAGGGACTGATTGAGCTCTTAAGTTTGTGGGTGCGGAGTACCACTAATAGGTGATGATGGGTGCTGACTTGGTATACATGTTATAAAAAGTTTTTGACTTATATATAGTTTGAGCCGGATAATGCCCGCACCCCACGATGATGAATTCATGACTGTTTGTAATTGTTAAGTGTCCCACATTATTTGAGGGAATAAATTGTTGTTTCCTCATATGGTCTTGGATAGTTCTCGCCTCATGAGTTAAATTTTTGTGGTTGAATTAGGCCGAAGAACCATTTGTTGTCCGAGTCAGACTCATCCTCGTTCTTTATTTCCCAATGTCGGACTTCCATAATATATTCTCCATGCATAAGGTGTCTAGCCGGGCGGTGTTAAGTGTCCCATATTGATTAAGGGAATGAGTTGTTGTCTCCTTATATGGTTTTGAGCAATCTCACCTCATGAGTTATATTTTGGATTGAGTTAGACCCTTGATCCATATTCTTAACAATAATAGTTAAATGAAGTTGTCAATCATAGTGGCATCATGCCGTTACTTATAGACATATTCTACTTTCCCTTGTAGAGTCCTTTTGGAATGTCACACCAGCAGGCCCTAGCACACGTCACAGCACAGGCAGCATTATCCCATTCTTACTTGCAAACCCAAGCTGAGTATCATTTCTCCTCGCAAGGGACATCAGCTCAAGTATTAGGAAATGAAACGTCGACCGAGCCAACGGAATCTTCTTTACGACCTCAATTAAATGCTATGCCGTCAGACCAGCAGAACAAGAAAATTGAACTGCCACTGGTTTCTCAATCTGAGGACAAGCCATCTTTTGCTTCTGTCGATAGACCAGCTTGTGATGGTTACAACTGGAGGAAGTATGGACAGAAGATGGTTAAAGCAAGTGAATGTCCTCGGAGCTACTATAAATGCACACATCTCAAGTGTCCTGTCAAGAAGAAGGTCGAGCTATCCATTGATGGTCACATAACTGAGATCACGTATAAAGGCCATCACAACCATGAACTTCCTCAACCAAGCAAACGCAGAAGAGATAGTTGTGCTCAGGATGGTTCAGATTGCTCCAAAGCTAAACCTGAAAGCGAAATGCAGAGTGGGACCGAAGTCAACGGCTTAAATGGTGCTCTCCCTGCTCGTTCTGGACAAGTGTCTACTGAAATGGCATCTGGACTTCTTCTTTCTAATGAATGTGATAAAATTGAGGACACTGCAACAGCAGCAGAAGAGGGACATGATGATGAACCAAATGTGAAGAGAATGTAAGTTCTTTTGTCACAAGGAATCTCTTTTTTGAAAACGGAAAAGGTCCAAATATGCCCTTATACTATACGAAATTGAGCACATTTGCCCTTCGTTAATACTTTAGCTCAAATATGCCATTACCGTCACATAGTTGGTCCATATATGCCCTTAGAGTTACACAGTTGGCCCATATATGCCCTTTCCGAAACGGAATCCACCCAAACTAATTAGCTCTTTCGTTAATTGTATTAAAGTGTATTACAAACACTATTTTCTTTTTATTAGTACTTGTTTTTCTTTACCTTTCTCTTTTCTTTCTTCTTTTTTCTTTTCTTCTATTTTTTTTTCCTTTTTCTTTCTCCCTTATCCGATTTCCTCCATTACTGATGTCTTCTCCATTTTCATTACCAATTTCACTTGACAAAACTCATGAATTCCAATTACTAAGAAAATTCTCCCATAAGAATATTTTTATAGATCATATGTTTGTCAATTTTTTAATTTTTACTGAACATATATTTAGTTCTAAAAATATTTAACAAAGTAAGATTGAAATAATATTTATGTAACAAAAAACCCGAAAATCCAACAAAATCGAACAATCCAAACCGATATGATTGGTTTGATTTGATTTTGATAAAAATCGAACCAACTCGTTCCATGTACACTCCTAATTTACATAGTTAATAAAAAAAATAGAAAATGTTCAGTTGAAAAAAGACTAACAACTCAAATTTATAACACTACAACTTGAACTCTAGGCTTTTAATCATTAAATTATCTTTCTGGAAACAATTTAAATATTTTGGTCTTTTGAGTATTGTTAAAGGTTGATACGTTTTTATTATTTTAAAGTTTAAACCATAATTTTTGGAACAATTTAATTTCGTTTATTTAGAGGGCCAGTGAAATTGGAACTTGATTACCTTATGGGAGAATTTTCTTAGTAATTGGAATTCATGAGTTTTGTCAAGTGAAATTGGTAACGAAAATGGAGAAGACATCAGTAATGGAGGAAACGGATAAGGGAGAAAGAAAAAGGAAAAAAAAAGAGAAGAAAGAAAAGAGAAAGGTAAAGAAAAAAAAGTACTAATAAAAAGGAAGTAGTGTTTGTAATACACTTTAATACAATTAACGAAAGAGCTAATTAGTTTGAGTGAATTCCGTTTCGAAAAGGGCATATATGGGCCAACTGTGTAACTCTAAGGGCATATATGGACCAACTATGTGACGGTAAGGGCATATTTGAGCTAAAGTATTAACGAAGGGCAAATGTGCTCAATTTCGTATAGTACAAGAGCATATTTGGACCTTTACCCTTTTGAAAATGAACAAAGGAAAATGTAACTGAAACGAATATGCACATGATACAAGTAACCGTGATGCAGGAAGACAGCTGTTGAGGCTCCTAATCTTGCTTCATCACATAAAGCAGTATCAGAATCCAAGATTGTTGTGCAGACAAGGAGTGAAGTAGACATTTTGGATGACGGGTTCAAGTGGCGAAAATATGGGCAGAAAGTGGTGAAGGGGAATCATCATCCGAGGTACTTTTACTTACTCTATGTATCTTAACTGTGACCTTTTGAATACATTAGTCGTTCTGCTGCATGCAGCTTTGCTTGGACTACCCTTTAGTTGTCTAAAGGAGTGGTGTTTACTTGTGTCCTGCCTTTTGTCCTATGTCCAGTATATTCCACTTGCATAAATCCCTAGGCATTTGGTGAATGTAAAACAAATAATTCAGAAATCTCCTAAGTCCAAGTCATATTCTTGAATGATGTAGTTATTAAGCACCATTTTTCTTGCTCCGAACTCTGGCTATCTTTGTTCAGGATAACTTTTCTTGGACAATGTTCCTGCAGTTTCAAGCCGTAAGAAATCTTCTTCTTCAATAAAACTATATAAATTAATTAAATAGGAAATAGTGTATTATTCTTATGGAAGTTGTAGGAACAACTCTTTCATCTTGGATTCTATTTTGGTCAATTTTACACGTCATCTTTCATTATGTCTGAGCAAAATATTCTCAGCCTCCTAAAGTGTTGGTTTGGACATTAATTGGGGGGGGGGGGGGGGGGGGGGGGGGGGTGGCGATTCTCCTCCAATTACCGGACTCTTCAGATCTCATTTTGTGACAATGGGATGATAGACGACAAAAGAGTGATGTTCCAAATTAGCTTCTCTCTTCTTTTGCCGCTGCACCTTATTGTTGTTTTGTCTGTCTCAATGAATCCAGTTGGCATCAAGAGAGCCCTCCTAAGTTGTGGTATGGACTTCAACGAGAAAAAGGTAAAATAAAAATGAGAAAAAAAGGAAGAAGGTCCGCAATGGACCCTGGTCTCCTTCAAATTACCAGGCTCTTCACATCTCATTTTCTGACACTGGGATGATAGATGACAAAAGAGGGTTGTTCCACTTTAGCTTCTCTTTTCTTTTGCCAATGTCACTTTTTTCTTGTTTTGTTTGTCCCAAGTTGCTCTTAGAAACTTTCTTCAATGAATCCAGTTGGGATCCAGAGCTTTTGACGAGAAAATAATTAGAATCCCGTCTGGACAGTTGCTTGTTCTTAAATCTTTTTGAGTATGATTCTCATGTTAACAGCTGAAATATGCATCTTCTCCCTGTGCTGGTCATTACTTTTAATTCCTTCTCTTAAGTTGCATGAACATCTGTAAGGCATTCAGTCTTGGATCTGCATGCAGGAGTTATTATCGTTGCACATATCCTGGATGCAATGTCCGCAAACATGTCGAGAGGGCTTCAGCAGATCCAAAAGCTGTCATAACAACATATGAAGGCAAACACAATCATGATATTCCCATTGCTAGAAACAGAGGTCATAGCACAGCCCAAGATAGTACTCGCCAGTTGAACGAGCAAGACGTTGCAACTTGGAGGCCTTCACTTCATGAAAATGTTGCTTTTCATAACACCAATGAAATACCAGTGTGTAGGCAGCTGAAAGAGGAACAGATTGCAGCATAAGTTGCATTACTACAAGGGAAAGGGTGAAACAAGTATGGATTTACTGCTGCCATCAAAATTAAATCTTTATTAAGAACTTCTTGCTGATGCCATGTATATGTCTCAAGCCCCAAGAAATGTTTGTAAATCTTATGGCTACTTGCTAAAGATGTCTATATATTGTTAAACAGTGAAAGGTTAGGTGCTCAAATAGTTTGTTCACAGTAGTTTGAAACTTCTGTACTTCTCTGTAAATTCCTGGAGCTAGCTTCAAAAACTAATGGCATATGAACTTCTTTTCTGAAAACAGGAATATGGATTTACGAACTTGGAATTATTAGTTGGGATTTAAAAAGTGGGAGTACATGGCCCCAGTTAATACAGTTATTTACTTTATTGATTATTGATCAATCTGTAGAATTGCTTGGTTGAGCCAAACTTCAAAAATCAGCTTATTTTGAGAAGTGTTTTTGTAGCGAACTTGAAATTATTAGTTGGGATTTAAGAAGTAAGTGGGAGTACATGGCCCCAGTTAATACAGTTATTTACTTTGAGAAGTGTTTTTGTAGTTTGTATTTGGCTAATTAATTTGAAAAGAAATTCTGAGCAGCAATTAGCGTTTGACCAAATTTCGAAAATCAACTTATTTTGAGAAGTATTTTTGGTGTTTGTATTTGACTAATTAATTTGAAAAATAATTCTGAGTAGCAATTAGTGTTTGGACAACTTTTAAAAAGTGCTTTTTCTAAGTGTATTTTTCTCAAAAGTATTTTTGGGAAAAACTACGTTTTTCTACTTCTCCAAAACTGCTTTTGCTTCTACTCAAAAATATTTTTTCTCTTCTACACGCTTGGTTAAACACTAACTTTGATGCCAGGGAAAGAAGAAATATAAGTCCTTCCCATTGTATACGAATGTGTTTGACCTAACATAGAATTTACTAAATAAAGGGGGACTTTTGATATATAATTAACGAAATACACATAAGACCAAATTTACTTCTATCATTAAAAACTAAATGAAAGGGCATAAGAGTTTCACATGCCGCTTCTCATTTTTTCATCCTTATAATAACAAAACAGTTTTTATATTAAAGGGAAAATGCCCAAAAATGACTTTGTGGTATTCGAAATGGATCAATTATAACCCCCATTTAAATTTGAATCCAAAAATGACCCTGCCGTTATAAAATGGGTCTAATAATGCCCTTGTGTTATTCAAAATGGATCAATAATGCCCTGGATTTTTTTTAAAAAAATGCTTTTAAAAACTAAAAAATATATATTCTGTAAAAACTAGAAAAAGAAAGGAATTTGCAAAATATATATTTTTAAGTCTTTTCAGTTTTTTTAAAGTATTTGTTTTGTAAAAACTGAAAAAAAATATTTTTTTAAAAAACTGAAAAGAAAACTCTCATAAAGCAGTGGACTACATATGCATTAGTTTTAAAAAAATAAAAATATTTTCCAAAATCTTTTTTTTTTTCAATTTGACGGTTCAATATTTTTCGGTTTATTTTTATAAAATAAAAAATCTACCATAATTATTGGTATAGTTATAGATTTATATAAAAATATACGGTTTTATTAAAAAAAACCTAAAAATCGGTTCGACACGGTACAATTATGTCGGTTTAGTGGATTTTTAAATATTTATTTACAGTTATATGTTGGTGTAAATGAATATTTAAAACTGTAAATAAATATTTAAAAACCGACTAAACCGACATAATCGTACCGTGCCGAACCGATTTTTAGGTTTTTTTTAATAAAACCGTATGTTTTTATATAAATCTATAACTGTACCGATAATTATGGTAGATTTTTTATTTTATAAAAATAAACCGAAAAAATATTGAACCGTCAAATTGAAAAAAAAAAAATTTTGCAAAATATTTTTATTTTTTTAAAACTAATGCATATGTAGTCCACTGCTTTAGGTGAGTTTTGTTTTTCAGTTTTTTAAAAAAATATTTTTTTTCCAGTTTTTACAAAACAAATACTTTAAAAAAACTGAAAAGACTTAAAAATATATATTTTACAAATTTCTTTCTTTTTCTAGTTTTTACAGAATATATATTTTTCAGTTTTTAAAAGTATTTTTTTTTAAAAAAAAATTCAGGGCATTATTGATCCATTTTGAATAACACTATGGCATTATTAGACCCATTTTATAATGACAGGGTCATTTTTGGATTCAAATTTAAACGGGGGTTATAATTGATCCATTTCGAATACCACAAGGTCATTTTTGGGCATTTTTCTATATTAAATGGGACCCTAAAGCTCAAGTCATCGAGGGTAAAATAAAATGTTAAATAAAGAAGTTTTCAAATACATAATTTTTGTTTTGAGATAGATAAAAAAAAAGGTGTTATATAATATGAAACCGACTCAGCGGTAACACAAACAAAAGCAGCTGAGTATTAGCCGATAAATACAAAGTACCGTTAACATGCTACGAAATATAGCTTAAAGTAACAATATAGAACAAGAAAAAAACAAGCTAAGAGATATATAGAGATGCGAGATTTTTATTTCTTCTTCAATTATGTGTATTTTTCTATCTATTACAAAGCCTTTATATAGGCATAAAAAGTGAAGAAAAATATGTCATTAAGCATAGAAATATATCATTGAATATGTCATTAAGCATTTAAGAAGATCATGGAGGAAGAGTAGACATCCACCATAATTTGATTTTTCTTATAACACTTCCCCTTGGATGTCCCTAGATAATGTGCCTCGTTAAAACCTTATTAGAAAAAACCCTATGGGAAAAAAATTCTAGTGAAGGAAAAAGAGTACACATATTTAGAAACACACCTTTTGGTTGCCTCGTTAAAAACCTTGCAAGGAAAACCTAGTGGGACAAAACCTTGTAAGGGAAAAAGAGTACAACGCGTATTAACTCCCCCTGATGAGAGCATCAATTCATATCCTTGAGCCTTCGCATCCCAATCTTGTACGCTAGCTTCTTGAAGGTTGAAGTCGGTAGAGATTTGGTGACTAAATCAGCCATATTATCACTTGAAAGAATCTGTTGCACATTGATATCACCATTCTTTTAAAGATCATCTGTGAAAAATAAATTTGGTGAAATGTGTTGTGTCTTATCTCCTTTGATGAATCCTCCTTTCAATTGGACTATGCATGCTGCATTATTTTCATACAAAATGGTGGGTAGTTTGTCACACTTCAAACCACATTTGTCTCGAATAAGATGTATTATAGACCTCAACCATACACATTCTCGACTTGCTTCATGTATAGCAATTATCTCAGCATGATTAGATGAAGTAGCCACGATTAATTGCTTAGTCGATCGCCAAGATATGACAATGCCTCCATATATAAACACATAGCCTGTTTGAGATCGAGCCTTGTGTGGGTCAGATATATACCCAGCATTGGCATAATCAACAAGATCGGGACTGCAATCATTGCAATAAAATAATCTCATATCGGTAGTCCCTTTTAGATACCGTAATATGTATTTGATTCCATTGCAATGTCTCTTTGTAGGAGCAGAGCTATATCTTATTAGGACATTAACTGAAAAAATTATGTTAGACCTTGTAATGTTAGAAAGATACATTAGTGCACCAATTGCACTAAGATATGGTACTTCGGGACCAAGAAGCTCTTCATTATTTTCATGAGGTCGGAATGGATGTGCTTTATCCATATAGAATCACTTTAAAATCTTTTTAGTGTATGCTGATTGATGGACAAAAATTCTATCTTTCATATACTCAATTTGTAGACCAAGACAAAATTTTGTCTTTCCAAGATTTTTCATTTCAAATTCTTTTTTTAAATAGTCTATTTCTTTAGGAAGCTATACTACTTTAGGAAGTTCCCTAGGAGTTCTAATGATATTTAAATCATCAACATACGCGGTGATTATAACAAATTTAGATCCAGATCTTTTTATAAGACACAAGGACAAATTGAATCATTCTTGTACCCTTCTTTCAACGGGTACTCACTCAGGCGATTATACCACATGCGCCCTGATTGTTTCAATCCGTATAAGGATTTTTGAAGCTTTATTTAATATTTTTCTTGGAAACCTTAATATGCTTTAGAACAATTTAAATCCTTCAATGATTTCCATTATACGCATATCACGTTTTTATTATATTGCCAGATTAAAACCTAAAATGGAGACATCCACCACAGGAGAACATGCCTCTATATAATCAACGCCAGGATATTTACAAATCTTCTTGTGACACAAGTCGTCTTTATGTCT
>AWOL01S0037127.1:16273-35907 GCA_000715115.1 Nicotiana otophora | reverse complement strand
AATTGTGGTATGTGGAAGCCGTGTACGCAAGGTGACGAGTGTGTACACAGGCTAAATGTGGTATTTGACTAGTTTTAACTATGTAGATTCCTTTTATGCCTTTAATTGAGTTGCCAAAACATGTTATATTCATCATCATTAGTCTATCTTCACATGCTTTACTTGACATTGTTAGTACTTGTCTTATCTCTTACTTGCTAATTGCTTTTACATGCTTAATTGAAGTTATTGTTCTTTCAATTCCCTACTCATTATTTAACCATTGAGTTTCTTTACTTAAAGTTATTATTTCATGGAATATCTTATTGTTAAATTTTGGTGTTGAAGTTATAAAGGTCGTGATTCACATTGATCCAAAGTTGTAAATTTGTTGAAATACCATTCTTGTTGAGTTATTCACTTTCTGTTGTTATTGTTGAGACTCTTGTACATATTGTGGTTGAGCCATGGGCTATTTATTTTGAAAACACTATTATTGTTGACTTCTTTGGCAAGTTGTGGTATTGGGCACTTGAGGTGCAATTTGTGATATGTTTTGATATTTATACGCATGTGGTGGTATAAGGATTGGGGTTAAAATGCATGCAGTGAGATAAGGTACGCTTGATACACGTGTTACTAGTTGGGGAACTACTTGAATAAGCTGTAAGAGAGCTGACTGTCTACTATATATGCCACCTGGTGTGATAAGGTGGGCTAAAACGTGGATAGCTATTTCGGGAAAAATAATTTTAAAACTAAATGTAAGGCTACCACGGTGATATAAGAAAATATTGTGATTTGATTTGTGAAATGAGACTACGAGGCGATAACTCGGTAGTGATTCTTATTGATACCTTTCATTTATATCACTTGTGTTTTGGTTGCATCTTTTCCTTGGCGTTCTTCCGTGATGCCTTAATTGCCTTAGTCTCAGTGTAGCTATTCTTTTTATATCTCTTCCTTGTATCATTTCCCTTGTTTTCATTATCATACTATACTATACCTGTTCAGTTTCTTTATTTATTCCAGTAAGTGTCTTGACCCGACCTCGCCACTACTCTACCGAGGATAGGCTCGACACTTACTGGGTACAATTATGGTGTACTCATGCTACGCTTTCGCATATCATTTTGTGCAGATTCAGGTACTTCACACCAGTCTAGGTACCAGTGGGTCGAACTTGGATTGGAGATTTCAAGGTATACCTACCGGCATCCGCATGCCTCAGAGTCACCCTCTATCTAGTTGTATTTTATTTTCCTTTTTTTTATAGATACTATTGTATAGGGATGTCCAGTATACTCTTGTAGAGCTTGTGACTCGATATCACCGGATTTTGGGAGTTATGTTCATTTGAGTTGCAGACGCTTTATGATAGATAGTGGTTAAGTTGAAAGTTTTAATCCTTTTCCAATTAAATTCTGTATGTATGCTAGGCTTACCTAGCCTTAGAGACTAGGTTTCATCACGATATCCTACGGAGGGAAATTGAGGTCGTGACAAGTTGGTATCTGAGCTCTAGGTTCATAGGTGTTACGAGTTACAAGCTAGTTTAGTAGAGTCTCGCGGATCGATACAGAGATACATGTACTTATCTTCAAGAGGCTATGAAACTGTTAGGAAACTTCACTTCTTTGATTCCTTATCGTGCAAATATGTTGACTTCGAAATTCTAAATCTTTATCTTTCTATTCTCTCATAGATAGTAAGGGCACGCACTGCTAGATTTGACGATCAGACACCCGCGCCCCCTGCTAGAGCCGTGAGAGGACGGGGCCGGGGCAGAGGCTGAGGAGGGGCATGTGATATAGCCAGAGCACCTTCTCGAGCTGCGACAAAGGAGCCACCAATAGCTCTAGTTGGGGGGGGCAGGCATCTGAGGCGCCTGTTGCTACCCCTGCACTTCAGGAGACCTTCGCCCAATTCTTTAGCATGTTTGGTACTCTTTCTCAAGGGGGGTTGATCCCACTTGCGCCAGCCACATCTCAGGATGGGGGAGGAGCAGCTCAGACTCGAGAGGTGCAAGAAGTACCATCCTCCTACTTTCAGCGGCCTAGCTACAGAGGATGCACAAGGTTTTCTGGAAACGTGTGCCACCATATTCTCCGTACCATGGGTATAGTGGAGACAAGCGGTGTTGCTGATCTCGTCCAATTTCACCCCTCTATTCAAGGTTATGAAAACGGTCAATGCAATAGTAATACCCAACAAGAGTCGAGGTCGAATTCCGCAGAGAGCTATATATATGGGAGTTAGTAGTATATATCTTAGCGTATGAGTTTGTATATCTAAATTTTGCACTTTCGCAAAAATTGGTTGTTTTAATGTTTAATCTAAATTAGAATTGCAATTTAAGAAATAAAACTAGAAGATTGTTTTTGTTGTTTTTCAAATGTTGTAAAAGGCCTAGGGCTATGACCTTTACCTAGGTGTTTGCCTAAAGCTTGTTTTATTGGTCGGAGTGTATTATAGCTATCAATATTCGGTTACCCACTCAATACCTCTCGGTCGGAGAGTTATTTTTGCCAATTTGGCTTTCTCAAATCCAAATGGGTACTGAACAAAATGGTTGAATAAAAGCTCAAGTCGAGTTTTACTATCTCTAGGTTCAACCCTTTAATTGAGCTTATCANCTTCCGACCAGGCATCTCAGGCATCGCCAAGGTAACAGTCTTAACATGACAATCAAGAATGGAATGGTACGGAGACAACCAGTCCATGACTAGGACAACCTCGAAATCAACTATATCGAGCAATATGAGATCCGTTCTAGTCTCATAACCACAGAAAGTCACCACACAAGACCGGTAGACCCAATCCACAATAATAGAATCACCCTCTGGCATGGACTCATATATAGGAATGCCCAAGGGCTCGCGAGATACATCCAGATAAAAAGCAAATAGAGAAGAAACATAGGAATAAGTAGACCCTGGATCAAATAATACCAAGGCATCCCTATAGCAGACAGAAATAGTACTTGTGATAACTGCATCAGAGGCGACTGCCTCTGGCCTGGCAGGGAAAGCATAGAATCTAGCCAGAGCGCCACCTGACTGGCCTCTGATCTCGTCCAATTTCACTCCTCTATTCGAGGTTATGAAAACGGTCAATGCAATAGTAATACCCAACAAGAGTCGAGGTCGAATTCCGCAGAGAGCTATATATATGGGAGTTAGTAGTATATATCTTAGCGTATGAGTTTGTATATCTAAATTTTGCACTTTCGCAAAAATTGGTTGTTTTAATGTTTAATCTAAATTAGAATTGCAATTTAAGAAATAAAACTAGAAGATTGTTTTTGTTGTTTTTCAAATG
Source organism: Nicotiana otophora (assembly GCA_000715115.1). Lineage (NCBI taxonomy): Eukaryota > Viridiplantae > Streptophyta > Magnoliopsida > Solanales > Solanaceae > Nicotiana > Nicotiana otophora. The sequence continues at coordinate 32,607 of AWOL01S0037127.1, read as the reverse complement.
TTGTAAAAGGCCTAGGGCTATGACCTTTACCTAGGTGTTTGCCTAAAGCTTGTTTTATTGGTCGGAGTGTATTATAGCTATCAATATTCGGTTACCCACTCAATACCTCTCGGTCGGAGAGTTATTTTTGCCAATTTGGCTTTCTCAAATCCAAATGGGTACTGAACAAAATGGTTGAATAAAAGCTCAAGTCGAGTTTTACTATCTCTAGGTTCAACCCTTTAATTGAGCTTATCAATCTCTCGATTGACCTAATTTCTTCTTAGCCAAGTTTTCCTAGACTAAGTCTCTATTTCTCAAGTACATACCAAGTCAAATAGGCATGAACTAATGTTCGCAACCATTAATTCTTCAAATAAAAGCAGGAGCAAGGCTGAATATTAAATATCCAACCATAAACAAGCAATACATCAAACACCCATTAAGCTTACATACTAGGGTTGGGTCACAACCCTAGTGAAAATCTAGCTACTCATGCTTAAATTGGGAGAAAAAGAAGAAGCAATGATAATTAAACGCATATTGCTAATTAAAATGATAAACTCTATGTTCAAAAAGCTCAAAATAGCAAAAATTACTAAAAAGAGTAAAAGGAACCGTCTACTGTAGCAACTGATGTCTAAAGTTAACCTAAAAAAGTGAAACTCTTCAGTTTATACATTGCTGGATTTTTCGGACAAAAATGCCCTTTCAGAGGTTCTGCGGCCGCATAATTTCATGTGCGGTCCACACTTTTTTCCGCTTGACAGGATTTGAAATCTGCGGCCGCATAATTCTGATCTGCGGCCGCACTGCACTCTTTCTGCATCCGCACAATTGTAAATGCGGCCGCACCTTGTTCTTCTGCGGTCCGCATAAATGTGATTGAGGCCGCGTAGCTCTTCTTCAGCGGCCGCACAATAATTGTGCGGTTCCGCACTTTTAATGGACTTAAGATGCAGGTTCTCTGAACTTTTGCTCTGACCCAGCTTCTACGGCCGCACACTTCATGTGCGGACTGTACTTTGCAACATTCTCTGATGGAAGATTCTTCACAACCTGCGGCCGCAGATGATATTCTGCGGTCCGAACTTCTGAGCTCTTGTGCATGTTTTTGTTCTTGAGTTCAAATTACTCCTTCTTGAGTTGGATTTCATCTCAGGAGCTCATCTTGTAATATTTCTGCAATTAAGCACATTTCATCAATTTTCGGGAACAGAATTAAGCATTTTTTGACTAAAACAAAAGCAAAAGGGCGCTAATAAGTAGTCAAAATCCCCACTTATCAACTTTCCCAAACTTAAGCTTTTGCTTGTCCTCAAGCAAATAAAGTAGTTCTCACCTCTACAAGCTAAGATCCATTCCAGCTAATCAAAAGTGAATCAACCGCACATCAATTGGGACCAACAATTATCCACACCACTTATGAATTATCAACAAGGCATCAAGTTAAACTTTTAAGCACAAATAGTTCTAGTGTGACACTTGAGCATCAAGAGTTGACTTTGTTCATCAAGGAAGCTCGCTATTTCATGTAGGTTATTGTGGATCCCAAAATCCTCCTTCTCTACTCTCCATTTGCCTATCTCACTTAAGAATATAGCACTCAATCCAAAGATTTGTGAAAGGTTCGCTCATCTCTCTCAAAAGAATGTCGCAAATACGACTTTAAGTACCACAGGCTTGCCCCTCATGTAAATCACCACTAATGTAAGCTCACTCGGCTTGAAATCACGTAGGGCATTTTCGGAATGCAATGAAGGCTTTTGGACTAAGGTTGGAAATGCTATGATAGAACGAGTTCATCTTTCCTTAAGCGCTCCATTTTCTTTTCTAGGCTCATGCATTGCCAACTCTTTGAGGCATTTTGTTTTCCTTAGGGGAACTAGAGAGACTTAACATTACTCTTTCTTGGTCATGATATTCATTTTCTCCTTCTTTGATTTCTCCATGCTTTGCATCATTACTTTTCTTTGAATCCCTTCAATTCTTTAACTTATTCACTTTCATTTTTGTATTTTTCTCTTTGTTCTTTATTTTTCTTGCCTTTTCTTCTCTTTATTTCTTTTCTCTTTTGTGCCTTGATACCTTTTCCAAACTCCTCGTCTCTCCCCCGAACTTACGTTTTTAGCCAATTATTTCAGAAGAGTGTTAAGGAAAGCTCGGGTGCCAAGAGAGGGTCACGACAAAACGGGTAAAGGCTTATAACATGGCTATCAAATGAGAAAGGTCTTAGGATTAAATGGTTGACTAGGGATAACAACATTAGAGGGCAATGAAAAATTTCAAGCGGGTCAAAGAGAGTCTACCATCACTTCTCAAGCCAAGCAAAACTTAAAATTTTGCCTAGAAACACATTCGGGGCAAGTTCTAAACCATTCGCTCGGGTACATGGACTTGCAACAACAACATCTCACCTCTCACGCAGCTGGATTATTAAAGAGGATAGAGTAGAGGGTCCATAACGACCATATTCAAAATTGAAAATTACTGTGGTTCGACTAAACCACTCGATGATTGCCTAAGTCGACACAAGAGTCAAAAGGTCACTAACTAGAGCTATTTCTTTCCAAAAACCTTGTTTTTAATCATAAGCACGTAGTTAAGTGTGTTGGTACCAAGTAAAGCATGTTTGACTCTCTGAGCATGACTTAATTAGGACTTTTTATTCATTATTACTACTATTATTACCTAAACACCAAAAACGGACTTAATCCCTTAAGAAGGTTGTCACGCCATCCATCGTTAAGAAGAGCCACCCGGTTCACACAAAAACCACTTTTAGAAAGAATCGTGGCATTAAGAAAACCAAAGGTTTATTATCCACTAAGACATATAAAAGCTATTAAATCAAATAGAAGCTACTAATTCAAAAAGAAGACAAACATAAAGATAAAGAAGCTTTAAAACACAAGAAATATTGAAAGCTAAACGAATATACATAATGCGAGATAAGAGGGAATATATACATAATAAGAAAGAGGAAGAAAATAGTAATAAGTTAATTACAGACCAAATGTCTCATAGTTATCAAAATACAGACTCATCAGAATGTGTCAAAGAAACTCTACCCCCCCTCCCCCCCGAATAAAGGTAAGCATTGTCCCCAATGCTTAACAATATAAGAGTAAGAGAAGGGTGAGAGTGAAAAAAACTCCCTATGGCTCTGTGGCCATCTCTGTGTCCCCAGCAGTGGCACCTCAGCGTCATCCAATTGGATCTCATCATCCTCAAGTCCGGGAGTGGCTGGGTTATTGAACATCCGACAGACTGCCTCAGCATTGTCAGCAACAGTGTCTGGCTCCTCAGACTGGCCAACTGGTGTTGTAGGTGCTGTAGGAGCTGGGCCTAGGTGGTGCAGGTCTATCAACATGTCAAATGGAATGTCTCCGGCCGGTGCAAGCTTTGTAACCTGGCTCTGAAGCTCTTCCACTAACTTCTTAGATGCCTGTTGCTTTCTCATGTTCTTTACCTCTTTGACCAACTCTTTGATCACTGCCCCATGTTGCACTAGAGTGACCATGATCGTGTTTTGATTTTCCAGGAGCTTCTTCAAAGTTTCATCAACTGTGGGGGTTATCTGGAGTGCCGGGGAGGATGACTGTGCTGCAACATGATTGGATATGTCAGTCAGCTTTGCAGTAGCTATCTGTATCTAGTTGTTGAGGCTCGCTAGTATCTGGGAGACTCGCAGCGCAGAGAGTGGAGAAGATGTCATAGGTACCGGCTTCAAAGCCGAAGTGGGAGGTACTGAGGTTGAAGGTGGAAGCATGTCTGTTGCACTGGTAGAAGGCTCTACTGAAGTGGATGGCATATCAGCTGTCTCTGTACCCACCACCAATGGCTCATCAGACTAGCCTACAGTGGTAGTCGGCTGACCCTTTCGCTTTGGGTTGTGTGCATCCATCAGAGAATACCAATGAAGGGTTTCTTCGCTCGAACCTTCGTGTCATAATCTCTGGGCTCTACCCGTGCATCCGTAAGGTACTCAGTGATAGTGTTGGGATACGGGTAGGAAGTATCAGCCTGCCTGGCGACCACTGACATGTTGGCCGACATCATAACACCCACATTGATCGGGTACCCGGCTATAATAGATATGACTAGAACTGCCCATATAATAACTAAGTTTGTCTCATTCTGGCACGGGTCTAGTCTGCTGCATACGAAGATCTGCCATCCCTTTGCCTCGAAATTTAGGGTGTTTCATTGAAAAGGAACCCCTGCAGTGATCCATGGTAGTGGTGGCCCCGGGGCTACAAGAAGCTCAGCTAGCCATGGACGAGCTGTATCACCCATCGCCAGCTTCTCCAAATACTGTGTCGGCTTAACGCCCTCAGACCCCAAGTAGGAGTTCAGTGTGTGTTGGTCGAACCGCACCTTCAAATTTCTTACTTTTGTAACTTTGGTCCTTTATTTATGTGTGCCACATTGGTATAGAACTCCCGGACCAAATACTCCTTGGCGTCCACAACTAATTGCGTGAACCATATCCATCCCTTCCTCTCTCGGAACTGTCTCAACACTTCTCGATTGTACTTTTCAAGATCTTTGAGCTGGAACTGTCACTCAAGAGTGAGCGATCTCACCGGCCACCACCCACGGAAGCTGGTGAAGGCAGCTAGACTCATAAAAAGGTCCTCCCAGGCCTCTTTCTTCTTCGACCTCTCAAGGACGACAACTGTAGTATCACCCCCCTCCCCCCCGCCATCTTCCAGAATATCGTCAACAATAGCTACTGGTGCCTCAGGGACAGGTGTAGGAGAGGTCTCTGAAGCCTGTCTTGCGCTCTCCGAACCCTCGGAAGTTCTATGTAAGGAGGAAGGCTCGTCCGGAGTTGATACCTTCCATGTGGCTGTTGTGACTGTGATTGGATTGCAAGCTGCTCTTGCACTGAGTTGCCTTCCGATGCTTTCTTAGATGGGGCATATGAACTAGATTCGGAGGGCTCGGGCTATCTTGCTCGGCCTATAGCATCTTTCTTGGTGATTATCTTCTGGTGGGCGAGGGGTAAAGTGCTTTTGGCACGGCCTCTGGAAGGTTCACTCCTCCCCTTTGAAGTGTCACCGTGGCCATGAGATCTAACCATTTTCTGTAATAAGCAACATCAGAAGTCAGTTGTAATTCAATTGTACATAGACAATATATCACAGTGTAAAATATTAGTACAGGGTGGGGAAGTATGGTCCGCACAATTACAAGTGCGGCCGCAGACTGGGATGTGCGGACCGTACAACTTGAACTTGCGGCCGCAGAAATGGAACTGCGGTTCACACAATCTTGTGTGCGACCATAGAATAGGAGTGCGGTCCGCACATTTCTCATTGTAGCCGCACATTAGAATTCCAAAAAGTACCAACTCTATGATGATAAAGATTGGTCTGATCTGTCGCACACACTTTTCTGCGGTCGCGGTGGAATTTCTGTGGTCCGCATAATTTCAAGTGCGGTCGCAGAACCATGCTTGATCAAAGAACCTTGTTCTCTACTTCTGCGGACCGCACAATTTCTTGTGCGGCAATGATGGAATTTCTACAGTTCACACAATTTCAGGTGCGGCCGCAGGTTTCAAACCAAAGTCGATCACACTCCTAGGGTTTACAAAATTTTTCAACAACTGACATGATATTAACAATTAAGCATGCAAATCAATTTACCCAGTCCCCATAAAGCAATTAGTAGTTGACCCAACACAGATTAAACCCATATGGTATTAAAATTGAAATCTATTAACAAATGGCCTAAAACTATATAACAAATTATAAATTTAACTAAAAGTTAAAATATTCTATGAGAAATTAAACATACCAGATATAAAGGAGTGCAACTAAGTGATCACAGACGTGTATGGAGTGTGGCCGATGATTGAACAGATGATTTTTGAGTTTTAGAATTTAGAGTGCTCAGAGATGGAAAAAACTTAGTACAGTAGCCTTAGGCTATTATTTATACTTGCAGGCAGACTTGGGAAACAAAAGGAGAAGTGCGGCCGCAGAATTCCTTCTGCGGTATGCACTCTGTTACTTGGAGGCTCAATAGCCTTTGTTGATTCTAAGGTCCGCACAAATTGTGGGGCGGTCGCATTGACTGCGGACTGCATAATTCGATGTGCGGCCGCAGATTGGCTATTTCTATGACAGACCAAATTTGAGAGAGTTTGCAATTTCCCATCTCAATTTGTGCGGCCGCAGTTGCCTTCTGCTGTAGCATTCAAAATTGTGCGGTCCGCACTTTTTCCACACTTAGCCAATTTTTTGAGCACAGTTCCTGTAAAGCACACTCATTCCTGCAATACACTTTAATTCCAATTAGCACAAAATAACACCTATCTACAAAAGAAGAAAAGAAAAAGAAAAAGAAAACATGGGTTGCCTCCCAAGAAGCGCCTGATTTAACGACGCGACGCGACGCGACGTAGATTACCATCACTTCAAATGAATAACCGCCACCACGTGGCCACCATCAGCTTGTCCCAAATAATGCTTCACCCGGTGACCATTGACTCGGAATACCTCATCATTTTTGTTCTTCAAATCCAATGCACCAAAAGGTATCACACCCACTATTTCAAAGGGACCACTCCATTTGGATTTTAGCTTTTCGGGAAACATCTTCAATCGTGAGTTGAGCAACATAACAAGATCACCACCTTGAAATCCTTGTTTCGGATGTATTTATCATGAAGGTACTTCATTTTCTCTTTGTACAAGGACGAACTTGCATATGCATGGTACCAGAATTCATCCCATTCATTCAAATGTGCAACCCGCAAGTTAGCGGTTGCATCCCAATCAAGATTCAACTTATTTAAAGCCCACATGGCTTTGTGCTCAAGTTCCACCGGAAGATGACAAGCTTTTCCAAACACCAACCGATATTGAGACATCCCAATAAGAACTTTGAAAGCAGTCCGATAGGCCCATAGTGCATCATCAAGCTTCTTTGACCAATCTGTCCGGTTAGCATTCACTGTTTTTGACAAGATACTCTTTATCTCCTGGTTGGAGACTTCCACTTGACCGATAGCTTGAGAATGATAGGGACTCATAACTTTATGAGTGACATCATACTTACTAAGCAAAGTGTCAAACACCTTGTTGCAAATATGCGACACCTCATTGCTTATGATAGCCCGTGGAGTACGATCTTGTGAAAATATTATTCTTCAAGAACGCCACAACACTCCTCGCTTCATTGTTGCGTAGAGCAACGACCTCAACCCATTTAGACACATAATCAACCGTGACCAAGATGTAGGTATTTCCACAAGAACTCAAAAAAGGACCCATGAAGTCAATACCCCACAGGTCAAAGATATCGATCTCCAAAATGGTAGTGAGAGGCATTTCATTCTTCTTCGAGATTCTACCAGTCCATTGGCATTCATCACATCTTTTCACCATATCACTTGTATCTTTGTAGAGAGTGGGCCAATAGAAACCACAACTTAGCACTTTAGCCGCCGTTCTTGCTCCGCCATGCTGACCACCATAAGGCGAAGAATGGCAAGCCTCAAGAATAACATCTTGCTCTTCATCCAATACACATGTTCTAATTACCCCATCAGTGCAAATCCGGAAGAGGTAAGGCTCGTCCCAATAATAATCTTGACAATCCCGTTTGAGCTTCTTCCTTTGATTTGAAGAGAACTCACCCGGGATGATTCCACATATAAGGAAGTTTGCTAGATCGGCGAGCCATGGAACCTCCTTTATTGAAATGGCCAAGAGTTGCTTATCGGGGAAAGAGTGATTGATTTCAAGGCCATCATGCGGCCTCCCTCCTCCTCCAAACCAGACAAGTGGTCCGCCATTTGATTTTCACTCCCTTTCCGATCTTGAATGTCAATATCAAACTCTTGCAAAAATAGCACCCATCTCATCAACCTAGCTTTTAAATCTTTCTTGCTTAAAAGATAGCAAAGTACCGCATGATCCATATGAACAATAACCTTTGCACCCATTAAGTATGGGTGAAACTTATCGATTGCAAACACAATGGCAAGGAGTACTTTTTCAGTAACAGTATAATTTACTTGGGCATAATTCATGGTCTTACTAGGATAGTAGATCGGATGAAAAATCTTGTTGATATGTTGCCCCAAACCTGCTCCTACCGCTACATCACTAGCATCGCACATGAGCTCGAAAGGAATACTCCAATTAGGAGCGGTGATAATGGGAGTTGTTGTCAACTTGAAATTTAGCAATTCAAAGGCTCTCATGCAATCATCATTGAAGTGAAACTTAGCATCTTTCTCTAAAAGCCTGCACAAAGGGTTCACCACTTTAAAAAATCCTTTATGAACCCCGCGTGACCCAAGAAACTTCTCACGCCTTTCACTGATGTTGGAGGTGGAAGTTTAGAAATCACCTCTATCTTCGTCTTGTCGAGCTCAATACCCTTCTTTGTAATTTTGTGGCTAAGGACAATGCCCTCTTCGACCATGAAATGACATTTCTCCTCATTCAACACCAAGTTCGTTTCTTCACATCTTGCCAATACTTTATCCAAATTTGACAAGCAATCATCAAAGGAATCCTCGACTACCGAAAGTCATCTATGAAGACTTCAAGGTAGCCCTCGACCATATCCATAAAGATCACCATCATACACCGTTGAAAAGTTATCGGTGCATTGCATAAGCCAAATGGCATCCGCTTGTAACCGAAAGTGCCATAGGGACAAGTGAAAGTTGCTTTCTCTTGATCTTCCGGGGCAATAAGGCTTTGGTTGTAGCCCGAATATCCATCTAGAAAGCACGGTTAGCCAACTTATCAAGCATTTGGTCAAGAAAAGGGAGTGGGAAATGGTCTTTCCTTATCACTTTGTTTAGCTTTCGATAGTCCATGCACACTCTCCACCTGGTCACCATTCTTGTTGGAATCAACTCATTCTTATCATTGGTGACCACAGTTATGCCCCCCTTCTTAGGGACATATTGCACCGGAGAAGTCTACAAATTATCGAAAATGGGGTAGACCACCCCGACATCTAACCACTTGATGATCTCATTTTTTACCACATCTTGCATGGCTTTATTCAGTCTCATTTGATGTTCTATAGAGGGTTTGGCATCTTCCTCCAAGTTAATCTTGTGCATGCAAAATGTGGGGCTTATTCCCCGAATATCCGCCAAAGTTCACCCAATAGCTTTCTTCCTCTGGTGAAGCACCACCAATGTAGAGTCAACTTGCACGTTAGTTAAACAAGAGGAAAGAATAACCGGTAAAGTAGAACAAGGGCCAAGATATTCGTACCTGAGATGTGGAGGCTATCGCTTCAGCTCCAAGATAGGAGACTCTTCAATTGAAGGCTTTGTAGGAGGGGTTTTACTGTTCTCAAGGTCCAAGGAAAGCTTCCGGGGTGCATAGTTGTACGACCCCATTCCTTGCAAAGAATTAACACATTCCATGAAGCCATCCACCTCGTCATCATCAAAATTTAGCAAGAAGGCCTCCAACATGTCACCCACATTAATCGTGGCACTTGTATCATCAATAATCATATCGGTCACCAAGTCCATGAACGAACACACTTCATTGCTATTCGGTTACCTCATAGATTTACCCACGTGGAACACTACCTTTTCATCACCCACCCGAAAAGCGAGTTCTCCAGCTTTCATATCAACAAGAACCTTACCCGTAGCAAGGAAAGGTATACCAAGAATAATCGGGAGCTCATAGTATACTTCACAATCAAGAATAATAAAATCCGCCGGGAGAATGAACTTTTCAACTCAAACCAATACATCCTCAATCACCCCCAACCGTCTCTTCATTGTACAATCAACCATTTGTAATCTCATAGATGTGGGTCTTAGTTGCCTAATTCCCAATGTCTTGAAAACTGAATAGGGCATCAAATTGATACTCGCCCCAAGATCACAAAGAGCTTTTGCAAACTCGACACTTCAAATGGTACAAGAGATTGTGAAAGCACCGGGATTTTCAAACTTAGGATCCATCGAATGCACAATTGCACTCACTTGGTGAGTGACTTTGATAGTTTCAAAATTTATCGACCGCTTCTTTGTCACCAAGTCCTTCATAAACTTTGCATATCCAGGCATTTGCTCCAAGGATTCAACAACTAATGGTACACTTATCGAGAGACGCTTCATCATATCAATGAACGTTTTGAATTGATTCTCGTCATTTTTCTTGGTAAGCCTTTGAGGATAGGGAGGAGGTGGCTTAGGCAATGGTGCCTTAGCTTTTTGCACTACCGGTTCCGGTATGTCAATCACATGATCCCTAGACGGGTTCACATCCACTTGAGTCTCTTCCACTGTGTCATCAATATCAATCCGCACTTCATCATTTGCTTGTACCACATTGCTCGGGATCTCCGCTTTTTTTACCACTTGCTCATCATCCACAAGTTCCCTTTCACTTGAGGTGGGTGCATTCCTACCTCTTCCACTTCTTGTAGTAACGGCCATGGCATGCCCCGTGTTGTTCCCACTCTTCGGGTTCACCACTGTATCACTTGGTAGTGCACCCTTAGGATGAGAATTTAACGCTTGAGAGATTTGACCCTTTTGCTACTCTAGATTGCAGATCGATGTGTTGTGTGAATCAAGTTAGGCATCAGAATAGACATTCTTCTCCATCATTTGTTTGAACATATTCTCAATACGACCTATTTCATTGTTGGATGAACTAGAACCATGGGAAGGATAAGGAGGTGGGTTGCTCGGTTGTTGAAACATCAAGGGCCTTTGAAAACCCGACCCCTGATTTCATTGATTGTTGTTCCACCCGCCTTGGTTGTTGCCTCCCCAATTGCCTTGGTTATTGCTTCCACTCCAACTGCCTTGATTGTTGTTATTCCAATTGCCTTGATTGTTTTCACTATTCCAATTACCTTGGTTGTTTGAAGGTCTCCATTGTTGTTGACTAGGGCCTTGGAAGTTGTTTCTTTGCCCTTGAAAGTTGTTCACATATTGTACCTCTTCCTGTTGGTCAGCATAAGAACCATCTTGATCAAATCCATTATCATCTTGCACAAAATTGTCCACTCTTTGTTACACTTGTGGATTTCTTATTCTTCTCTTGTTCACCATCATATTGACTCCCTCTATTGCATTGACTTGCCTCGGATTTTGCACTTGTTGAAGTTGAGCCTTTGCCAATTGGTTCATGGTGGTTGTTAACTCAGCTATGGCTTGTCCATGGTCATGCAACTCTTTGTGAAGAATAATCACATTTGGATCACCTTGTGGAACATTAGCTCTAGATTGCCACGCCGATGAAGTATCTGCCATCTCATCCAAAATATCACACGCCTCTGCATAGGGCGTAGTCATGAAGTTGCCATCGGCAAGTGATTCACTATACATTGGTTGGTGGTATTGATTCCCAGATAGAAATTTTGTTGAATCATGTTCTTTGTCATATCATTGTTGGGGCACTCTTTCACCATTATTCTATACCTTTACCATATCTCGTGCAGTGGTTCATTGGGCTCTTTCTTGAATGCTAGAATTTCATCCCAAAGAATAGCCATGTGCCCAGAAGAGAAGTACTTTGAAATAAATTTATCCTCTAGTTCATCCCAATTATGAATGGAATGATTTAGCACACATTCCTACCAATCTAAAGCTTTCCCTCGTAGAGAGAAGGGAAAAAGCCTTAGCCTCAAAGCATCCTTGGAGGAATTTATTTGTTTGCTCCCCCAATACGTATCTACAAACCCCTTCAAGTGTTTATATGCATTTTGACCCCTGTGCACCGGTGAAGAACCTTCATTTCTTGAGCAAAGTGAGCATCACGTTGGTTATTTGAAAGTTGCCCACCCTAATATAGGGAGGGACTATAGCACTTGCATACCCTTCATTCGACAACACCCGGTGTGGAGTCGCTCGTGGTGAAGGTGGGGGCGGAGCGGGTACATTGTCTTGAGGCGGTCGGCCTCATTTATTGGATTGAGGTTCAAGAGATACCTCATCCATTTGATAATCCATATCCCCCACGGCTATGTTTCTGAACTCGTCGTTTGCCATAATTGCACCTACAAAACTCACACGTTAGTAACAAAGAAGGTAAAGAAGATATCCCAAAAACACACCTAAATATATAGCTAACACCGTTCTTTAACTCCCCGGCAACGGCGCCAAAAATTGATCTCGTCCAATTTCACTCCTATATTCAAGGTAATGAAAACGGTCGATGCAATAGTAATACCCAACAAGAGTCGGGGTCGAATTCCACATGGAGCTATATGTATGGGAGTTAGTAGTATATATCTTAGCGTGTGAGTTTGTATATCTATATTTTGCACTTCCGCAAAAATTAGTTGTTTTAAAGTTTAATCTAAATTACAATTGCAATTTAAGAAATAAAACTAGAAGATTATTTTTGTTGTTTTTCAAATGTTGTTTAAGGCCTAACTCTATGACCTTCACCTAGGTGTTTACCTAATGGGTTGTGAACTTTAAAGCTTGTTTTATTGGTCAGGGAATATTATAGCTATCAACACTCGGTTACCCACTTATTACCTCTCGGTCAGAGAGTGATTTTTTCCCAATTTGGCTTTCTCAAGTCCAAATGGGTATTAAACAAAATGATTGAATAAAAGCTCAAGTCGGGTTTTACTATATCTATGTTCAACCCTTTAATTGGGCTTATCAATCTCTCGATTGACCCAATTTCTTGTTAGCCAAGTTTTCCTAGACTAAGTTTTTCTTTCTCAAGTAGAGACCAAGTCAAATAGGCATGAACTAATATTTGTAATCATTAATTCTTCAAATAAAAGCAAGAACAAGGCTAAATATTAATACCCAACCACAAACAAGCAATAAATCAAGCACCCATTAAGTTTACACACTAGGGTTGGGTAACAACCCTAGTGAAAATCTGGCTACTCATGCTTAAATTGGGAGAAAAAGAAAATAAAATGATAATTAAACCCATATTGCTAATTAAAATGATAAAGTCTATGTTCAAAAAGCTCAAAATCGCAAAAACAACTAAAGAGAGTAAAAGGAACCAACTACTGTAGCAGTTGATGTCTTAAGTTAACCAAAAAAGGTGAAACTCTTCTAGTTATACAGGGCTGGAATTTTCGGACAAAAATGACTTTTCGGAGGTTTTGTGGCCGCACAATTGCATGTGCGGTCTGCACTTTTCTTCAGCTTGACAGGATTTGAAATTTGCGGCTGTATAATTCTGATCTGCGGCCCGTACAATTATAAGTGCGGCCGCACTGCACTCTTTCCGCGGCCCGCACAATTGTAAGTGCGGCCGCACCTTGTTCTTCTGCGGTCAACACAAATGTGACTGCGGCCGCGTAGCTCTTCTTTGTCGGCCGCACAATAATTATGTGGTCCGCACTTTTGGTGGACTTGAGATGAAGGTTCTCTGAACTTTTGCTCTGGCCCAGCTTCTGCGGCCACACACTTCATGTGCGGACCACACTTTGCAACATTCTCTGATGGAAGATTCTTCACAACCTGCGGCCGCAAATGAAATTCTGCGGTCCGCACTTCTGGGCTTTTGTGCCTGTTTTTGTTCTTGAGTTCAGCTTACCCCTTCTTGAGTTGGATTTCATCTCGGGAGCTCATCTTCCAATATTCTTGCAATTAAGCACATTTCATCTGTTTTAGGGAACACAATTAAGCGTTTTTGAACTAAAACAAAAGCAAAAGGGCACTAATAAGTAGTCAAAATCCTCATTTATCAGTTGCTTTCACTACTTTCTCGCTGTCGGGATCAACGTACCAATGGTGGAGGGATTATAAGGATGGTAGCCCTATCGAGGCAGCTTCACTCACTTGGGCTCAGTTTTTAAATATGTTTTTGAGAGAGTTTGTTCCCTAGAGCCTTCAGGATGCATAGCACATGGAGTTTGAGCGGTTATGCTAGGGTTCTATAACCGTATCAGAGTATGATGTCAGATTCAGTGAGTTATCCAGACATGCACTACCTTGGTTTCCACTGTCAGAGAGCGAGTCCGTCGATTTATCGAGGGGATCAACTATGATATTAGATTTAGCATGGCTCGGGAGTTGGAGACAGATACCCCATATCAGCATGTGGTAAATATCGCATGGAGATTGGAGGGTATGTGTGGCTGGGAAAGGAGGACAAGGAGGCCAAGAGGTCTCCTTATTCTGGAGGATATAGTGGTGATCGTGCCCCAGTTGTGGCCCGTCACGGTAGAGGCTATATGAGCCATCCAGTTCATTCAGCACTACCAGCTTCTAGTGATACTTCGGCTACTTCTAGGCCTCGTGTTCCTCATTATGCACCGCCACTGTCTAGTGTACCTCCTGTATGGGGTGCTTTCAGCAGTCAGTCCAGCCAACCAGGACCAAGCCAGTTTCAGTAGCCATATCTTTCGAGAGCTTGCTTTAAGTATGGTGATACTCATCATATGGTGAGGAACTGCACCAGTTATCGCTCCACCTGCACAGCTAGCTAGGGGTGGAGGCCAAGCGGGTAGGGATCGCCCTAGAGGGGGAGGCCAGGCCAGATGTTATTCTTTTCCAGGTAGGACGGAGGCGGTTGTATCAGACGCAGTTATCACAGGTATTGTTTCGGTTTGTCATAGAAACGCATTAGTCTTATTTGATCCAGGCTCCACTTATTCATATATATCATCTTAGTTTGCTCCGTATGTGGGTATATCTCACGATTCTTTGAGTTCTCCTATTTATGTGTCCATACCTGTGGGAGATTTTATTGTTGTTGACCATGTGTATCAGTCGTGTTTAGTTGTTATTGGTGGTTTTGAGACCAGAGTTGATTTATTATTACTCAGTATAGTAGACTTTGATATTATTTTGGGCATGGACTGGTTGTTGCCCTATCATGCTATTCTTGATTGTCACGCCAAGACGGTGACATTGGATATTCCAGGTTTACTGCAGTTGTAGTGGAGGTGTACTTTGGATTATGTTCCTAGTAGGGTTGTGTCCTTCCTTAAGGTACAACGGATGGTTGGGAAGGGGTGTGATGCATATCTAGCCTTTGTGAGAGATGTCAATATTGATACTCCTACTGTTGAGTCAGTTCCAATACTGAGAGACTATCCAGATGTATTCCCGTAGGATCTTCCGGGCATGCTGTCTAATAGGGCTATCAATTTTGGTTTTAACTTGTTGCCGGACACTCATCCCATTTCTATTCCACCATATCGTATGGACCCTATGGAGTTGAAGGAGTTAAAGGAGAAGTTGTAGGAGTTGCTTGATAAGGGTTTCATTCGGCCCAGTGTGTCACCTTGGGGGTGCTCCGGTCTTGTTTGTAAATAATAAGGATGATTCTATGCGTATGTATATTAATTATCAGTAGTTGAACAAGGTTATAGTGAAGAACATGTATCCATTGCCACGTATTGATGACTTATTTGATCAGCTACAGGGTGCAAGAGTGTTCTCAAAGATTGATTTGCAGTCAGGCTATCATCAGCTGAAGATTCGAGATCCGGATATTCCAAAGACTGCTTTTAGGACTCGGTATGGTCACTACAAGTTTCTTGTGATGTCATTCGGGCTGACTAACGCCCCAGCAACATTCATACACTTGATGAACAATGTATTCCAGTCCTGTCTTGATTCATTTGTCATTGTGTTTATTGACGACATCTTGGTGTACTCCCGGAGCTGGGAGGATCACGAGCAGCACCCGAGGATCGTGCTCCAGACAGTAAGAGAAAAGAAGTTGTATGCAAAAATTTTAAAGTGTGAATTCTGGCTTGATTCGGTGGTATTTTTGGGTCATGTAGTGTCGAGTGAGGGGATCATGGTAGACCAAAGAAGATTGAGGCAGTGTAAAGTTGGCCCAGACCGTCGTCGGCTAATGAGATTCAGAGTTTTCTTGCTTTGGCAAGGTATTACCGTCGTTTTGTAGAGGGTTCCTCATTTATTGCTTCACCTATGACCAGATTGACCTAGAAGGGTGCTCTGTTCGGATAGATCGAGGAGTGTGAGGAGATCTTTCAAAAGCTCAAGACTGCCTTGACTACAGCCCAGTATTGGTGTTTCCTACGGGTTCGGGGTCTTACACCGTGTACTATGATGCGTCACGTGTTAGCCTCGGTACGGTGTTGATGCAAGACGGTAAGGTGATTGCCTACGCATCTTGACAGTTGAAGGTTCATGAGAAGAATTATCCTATCCACGACCTAGAATTAGCAGCTATTTTCATGCCGTGAAGATTTGGCGACACTATTTGTACGGTGTCCTTTGTGAGGTCTATACCGATCACCGGATCCTACAACATCTGTTCAAATAGAAGGATCATAACTTGCGGTAGCGGAGGTGGTTAGAGGTTCTTAAGGACTATTGTCGTGCCTCATTTTGTTCTCGCGAAATCGGGCTTCGACATGTGACAACTCTTTTAAAG
>AWOL01S0037127.1:2506-14235 GCA_000715115.1 Nicotiana otophora | reverse complement strand
GGGGGGGGGGGGGGGGGGAGGTCCTAAGTTTTTTAGCCTAAAGAATCACCCCGTACAACATAAATAATACTTCGCAACTCCCTTAATATAGGGAGTTGCTCATATTATTTAGTGGGCACAGACTATCATCTCCTGCTACTCGATTACTATGTTAAAGTTGTTACCTAAAAGCATTCTAATTCAATTATAGGTCGTACCCTATGCGTGCACTACCCGTCCCATACCTATGGTCCAGGAGGTTTTGGACCTCTATTTGGATGGTTCTAGACTTTACTTAGGTTACTCAAAAAATGATAAATCTAAGCGATATTCAAAATATGTAGGACTGCACATAAAGATAATAAATGGATCAAGTCGGCCTCCACATGTAAGCGACAAATGCACGCGAACAAGTTTATGTTATAGGTAGCAGACAAATTTAAGAATTAAGAACCTTAAGCCTTATAGACATGATTTCTATATGACCATGCATTAAAACATATAAGAGGTTTCAAAGGCTAGGCGTTGCTTATCTCCAAATAATTATACGATTGTTGCATGTAGATTAGAGATTGCAGATTTCCTATAGATGTTGTTTCTAGGTGATATACACACAAAGTGATGATGAAATCTATTGGAGAAGAGCACAAAATTATTCATGCTTTTCTGACAGTAGCATAAACGAACAGCAAACAACGTTTGGAAAATTAACAATTTTAGGCGGGTAGTAATACCCTATAGGTAGGATCTCTCACAATTGACGATTGGGACGAATTCTATTGTTATATTTTAGCCTTATAGGCATGCTTTCTAGGTAAACAGGGTGATACAGTAGGAAATGGAATGATTAAAATCCTATAAGCATGATTTCTAGTGGATATGCTGCAGTTATGCGAATTGGAAGAAAGTTTAGTGGTATTTGTTTCTATAGGCAGGTTTTCTAGTAATACATAGCAATAGAGATAACTTAAGCATTTGTACTCATGTTTGCAAATAGCCAAATAGTGTAAGTGTTTGCCTCTCCTAATGACATGATTTCTACAGTGCACATAGAAATTGAATGGCATATATAGCAAGTAAATCATTGAATCGTATAGGCATGTTTTCTACCTTACATGCAAGCATCAGAATCTACCCATTCCCCATTTTACTAACACACCAATTATTCATTACAAAGNAACACCCCAATTATTCATTATAAAGTTATTACAGGCCCAGTAATGAATATGATTACAAATATTATACAAATAATGATAGTAGGCTCATAGCAGGCCCAAAAAGGAAACATCCAGCATTGCCTGGGCCTTCAACAACTCTCGCGTAGCATACCCAGGAACTATATTCATCACCATAACCCAGAATCCATAGAAGAACTCAAGCCAAATCATACAACCATAGGTTGACCACATTACCCAGACATTGAACCACTTGAACCAAGCAGTTCACATATTTAGTAGACAGTAGGAAGAAAGAATTGAAGGAGTGGCTAAAAGACCCCAAATCCCAGTGTGTCAGAGTTCACAAGGGTCTCGAATGGACCCCGAGTAGTGCTCACACTAGAAGGTCAGTAGTAAGAGCCTTGGTGGCCTTGGCTTTCAGCCGGCCAAGAATGATAGGTTCAGAATAGCATGTGTCACAAATGAGAGAGAGGACACTGGTTTGAGGGGCAGAAGTTGAGGAAATATATTTATAGCTGGAAGTAGAAATAGGAAAGTTGAGAACACAGAGCAACTAATGAAACAGGTCACAAGACTTAGAAGCATGTTCAGCAAGACTTAAAATCAGGTTCAACACTTAGCAAAATAACACATAGGCAGTCACATATTGAAAGAGTTAAGGGAGAAAATTTTTTGCAGGATTAACAAAGATTATCATATACATGTGCATAATACTAAACAAGTTTAAGTAAGGTACTGACTTATAGGTTTGAAGCCTAAAGGTCCCCATTACGCTAAGGATTCATCACCATGTCATAAGGCAGCCATGTTAACTTGTATCATGAAGCAAAAGAGTGTCAAACATAGTATGGCAACACAAACCGAGGTGACTATTCTAAAAGTTTCAAATAGTCACTAAGGATATAGGACTAAGTAAAACAGGGATATGTTGTGAGACACACTATCAGGGAAGCAAATCATAATTGATAGAAAAGGTCTTAACACAGATTAGAACACATTACATATGCAAGACTGTCATTACAGAGATTCAGAATAGAGTGAGAAAGTAAACTCATATCAAATAGCAAACGTAGGCATTCAGGTATTGACCAGTAGACTAATTAACTAAAGAAGGTCCAAATTATTCAGATGAAGCACATTCAAATCTCAGAATTGACAACTTTTAGGTAAAATTAAATACTAAAGAGGTTCAAAACGAATGTAAAGTTGACAAGGTCACACACAGAAGTAGCCTAGAACATATTGGCTAAGCAGACTTGAGGGGGTCCAAATTATTCAAATTAGACATAAGCATGTTTCAGAACTGACAACATGCTAAAGAGACTTAAAACAAGTGTAAAGCTAACAGAGTTGCACACAAACATATCAAGCCATGAATTTCAGAAGTGAGAATATATGCAAGTCATAGACACATAAAAAAATGAAATTGCAATAGTCAAGTGACTTACCAGTTAAACGGATAACAATAAAGAACAAAATTCCACAAGAACCCAGAATCTTAACGCGTCAAAGTTCCCAAGGGCTTCAAAGGAACCCCGGGCAATGTTCGCACCAAGAAAAGGTTGAATAATCGAATCCCAGTGGCCTTGGCTTCCAGCCGGCCAAGAACCCAGGTATAGAAAAAGAGAACAGTAAAGTGATAACTCCAATTTCTAGTGAACATTTAGCGATTCCTGGCCCCCCTCAAAGAAAAATGGGAAGGGGTTTATATAGTAGCAAAATTAAACACTTGCAAACAAGGAAAAACAGTCAATCAATCATAAAAAGGGAAAGAATAGCATGCAAAATTGATTCAGAGTCAATTTAGGGGAAGTCAATCAAATCCTAATTGAAGTCGGATTTAGGGCAAATCGTTCACAAGCCTCAATCACGATAGAATCACTGGAGATATACCATATACAAGAGAAATTTCTCTTTTTTAAGTGTATATAACCACAATCGTACCCAAAACCAAGAATCAAAACTAGATCTGGCTTGCCATAAGTGAAGTGGTAACGAAAGTTACCATAAAATGAGTAATGGTAACAAGAAAAGGCAAGTAAATCCGCGTATGGACGCGTATAAGGAAGGAATAGGTAAAACTCTCCATAGTTGGCTAGGGTTTAGGTTTGGGAGATGAAGGGGGGTGCTGAGAGAGTTTAGGGGAGGATATTTAAGAGGAATGGGATAGGGTTTGGGTTACGGGCATATAAGGGAATGGGTTGGTTTATTATGGGTCATTGATCATTGAAGATTAACGGCCAAGATTGAATAAGAAATGGGGCGTGTTAAATGCAACGGGTCGCGAACGTATTTTAAAGGGGTCGTTTGGTTGGGCTCCTGTAGAGCGAAGTGGAGTGGGCCAAAGTTTTGGGCCTGATTTTGGTCTGTTTGGTCCGAAAATTAGCTCAAAATTGGGCCAGATTTTAAATATGAGATTAAAGGGAAATAATTTAATAAAATAGTTAAACAAAAATATAAAAAATACTATTTATGCAACTTAATAATTTAAAACAATAGTATAAGATTATAAAAAATGTAAAAAATTATTTTGACCTTGAATAAAATGACAAATACAATAAATTGCAAAATATAGGCTATTATTGCAAGTTATGTAAATAGCCTAAAAATACTAATATAATTATATGAAATGATGTAAAATATTTAAAACATATGCAAATAATAATCTGGATGATTAAGTCATCACAAGAAATAATTTAAAGATATAATTGGTGAATATTCAGGTAAATTAAATGCAAGAAAATTAATTTTAAAACTCTGAAAATTATGAAAAATTATAAAAATGCTCATATAGATATTGTAAATTAAATAGTGATACAGAATGATATTTTAAAAGTATACATGTTATTTGAAAAATATGAGGACAAAATTGGGTATCAATAGCTATGATATCACTATTCTATATCACCACGGGAAGGCCAACGCGGTGGCAGATGCCTTGAGTCAAAAGGCGGAGAGCTTGGGCAGTTTAGGATATCTACCGACATTAGAGAGACCATTAACATTGGAGGTTCAAGATTTGACCAACTAGTTTGTTAGATTGGATGTTTCGGAGCCGAGTCGAGTTCTCGCTTGTGTGGTTTC
Organism: Nicotiana otophora; assembly: GCA_000715115.1. NCBI lineage: Eukaryota > Viridiplantae > Streptophyta > Magnoliopsida > Solanales > Solanaceae > Nicotiana > Nicotiana otophora. The sequence goes on along the minus strand of AWOL01S0037127.1, from coordinate 9,994 downwards.
TAGGTCTTCTCTATATGATCGCATCAGAAAGTGTAAGTATGATGACCCCCATTTGCTTGTCTTTAAGGACACGGTACAGCACGACGATGCCAAAGAGGTGTCTATCGGAGATGACGGTGTGTTGCGGATGCAGGGACGATTATGTATGCCCAATATAGATGAGTTACGTGAGTTGATTCTTTAGGATGCCCACAGTTTGCGGTACTCCATTCATCCGGGTAATGCTAAGATATATCAGGATTTGAGGCATCACTATTGGGGGAGAAGAATTAAGAAAGACATAGTAGAATATGTAGCTCGGTGCCTAAATTGTCAGCAGGTGAAGTATGAGCACTAGAGGCCAAATGGGTTGCTTCAGAGGCTTGAGATTACTGAGTGGAAATGGGAGAGGGTTACCATAGATTTCGTTGTTGGGCTCCCACAGACAAAAAAAGAAGTTCAACGTCGTATGGGTGATTATGGATAGGTTGACCAAGTCGGCTCATTTCATTCCGGTAGTGACTACCTATTCTTCAGAGCAGCTGGCTCGGGTCTATATTCACGAGTCTATCCTTCTTCATGGCGTGCCAGTATCCATCATCTCTGACCGAGATATGCATTTTACATCACAATTTTGTAGGTCAGTACAACGTTATTTAAGCACACGGGTTGAGTTGAGTATATCATTCCACCCTCAGACGGACGGACAGTCCAAGAGCACTATTAACATATTGGAGGATATGTTTCGTTCATGTGTTATGGACTTTGTCGCTTGTAGAGTTTGCCTCCAATAACAGTTACCAATCGAGTATTCAGATGGCTCCTTATGAGGCCCTATATAGGAGACAATGGCGTTCCCCAATTGGTTGGTTTGAGCTAGGAGAGGCTAAGTTATTAGGCACGGATTTGGTTCGAGGTGTCTTGGAGAAGGTCAAGTTAATTCAGAATCGGCTCCGTGCAGCCCAATCTTGACAGAAGAGTTATGCGGATCGGAGGATTCATGATGTTGCATTCATTGTTGGAGAGAAGGTTTTGCTCCGAGTTTCACCCATAAAGGGTGTTATGAGGTTCGGTAATAAGGGCAAGTTGAGCCCTAGGTATATTGGACCTTTTGAGATTCTCGAGAGGATTGGTGAGGTGGCCTAAAAGCTGGCATTGCCACCTAGTCTAGCTGCAGTTCATCCGGTATTCCATGTTTCTATGCTCTGAAAGTATCACGGTGATCCGTCCCATGTGTTAGATTTTAGCTCAGTCCTATTGGACAAGAATTTGTCATATGTTGAGGAGTCTGTGGCCATCTTATACAGGCAGGTCTGAAAGTTGAGGTCAAAGAGCATTGCTTTAGTGAAGGTTCAGTGGAGAGGTCAACCAGTCGAGGCAGCGACTTGGGAGACCGAGCATGATATGCATAGCCGTTAACCTCATCTTTTCACCACTTCAGGTATGTATCTATACTTGTTCGAGCACGAACGTTTGTCTTAAGATGGGGAGGATGTAACGACCCGGTTGGTCATTTTGAATATTTTAGCCATGTCCCCTTATTTATTACTTTCTATGTTATATTATGGTTATGTGACTAGCCGGAATAATTGGTTTTGGTTTCGGGTAAGTGTCGGAGTGAAATAGGGCACATTGTCCCTAAGTTTGAGGCTTAAGTTGAAATAGTTGACCAGAGTTTGACTTTTGTGTAAACGGCTCCGGAATGGAGTTTTGACTGTTCCAATAGCTCTTTATGGTAATTTTGGATTTAGGAGCGTGTCCGGATATTGATTTGGAGGTTTGTAGGTCGTTTCGACTTGAATTGGTGAAAGTTAGAAACCTGAAGGTTTGGAAGGTTTAGAAGTTTGATCGGGAGTTGAATTTATTGATATCGAGGTCGAATTTTGATTCCGAAAGTTGGAGCAGGTCCGTCATATCACTTATGACTTGTGCGCAAAAATTTTAGATCAATCGGAGTTGTTTTGGTATGAATCGGCGTTAGTTTTGGAAGTCAGATGTTCATATTTTTAATAGGATTGAATTGGGTTGCGATTCATAGAACCGGTGTTATTTGATATAAGTTTTGGCCTCGAGTAGGTCTGTTATGTGTATTGGAACTTGTTGGTATATTTGTACCGGGGCTCGGGGCCCCCGGGTGTGAATCGGATTAAAATCGGGCTAATTTTGGACTTAGTTATTTGCTGAAGCTTCAGCTGTTCTGGTGTAATCGCACCAGCGGTAGGAGTGGCCGCAGGTGTGGACTCGCTGGTGCGAGTGAAGTACCTAGAAGCGGAAAGGTTTAGGCCAGGCCAGAGTCGCAAGTGCGGAAGCCTGCGCAGATGCGTATCCGCAGTTGCGACCATTTCTTCTGCAGAAGCGAAACTAGGAAGGATTTGTGAAGGATCGCATGTGCGGTCGAATCTCCACATAAGCGGGCTCGCAGAAGCGATTGTCTGTAGAAGCGAAGTGGCCTGGGCCTAAGTGAGGACCGCACCTGCGATGGAAATTTCGTAGGTGAGAAGCCGCAGATGCGGCTAGGGGCTCACAGAAGCGAAAGTCGCTGGGAAGAAAAGGGTTAAAGACGAGGGTTTATTTCATTCTTCATCTTTTGACCTAGAGAGCTTGGTTTGTGGCGATATTTAGTGGGAGTTTTAAGGAAATCATCCGAGTAAGTGATTCTAACTCGGGCTTGGCTATTATACATGAATCCATTGTTATTTTTTTCATTTAATTAGTGGTTTGAGTTGGAAAATTTGGGTAAATGTTTGAAACTTCATAGACCGAATTTTGGTGATTTGAAAGGCGATTTGAGGTCGGATTCGAATAATTTTTGTAAGGACTCGTTATCGAGTAGGTGTTCGGATTTTGTAAGTTTGATTAGGTTTCGAGATGCGGGCCTAGTGTTAACGTTTTGTTTCTTTTTAAGAACTGCACCTTTATTGTTCGGATTAGTTTCCTATGATTTATACTTATGGTATGAAGTTGTTTTGGCTAGATTCAAGTCGTTCGGAGTTGGATAATTGCGTAAATGGCTTACAATGGATTGAGTTAGCATGTTTTGAGGTACGTGTCTTGCCTAACCTTGTGTGGGAGAATTACCCCTTCAGATTGGTGTTGTTTTGTGCTAATTGTGGTATGTGAAAGCCGTGTACGCAAGATGATGAGTATGTACACGGGCTAAATGTGGTATTTGATCGGTTTTAGCTAAGATTCCTTTCATACATTTAATTGAGTTACCATAACATGTTATATTCATCATCATTAGTCTATCTTCACATGCTTTACTTGACATTGTTAATACTTGTCTTATTTCTTACTTTCTAATTACCTTTACATGCTTAATTGAAGTCATTGTTCTCTCAATTCCTTACTCATTATCTAACCGTTGAGTTCCTTTACTTGAAGTTTTTATTTCTTGGAATATTTTATTGTTGAATTTTGGTGTTGAAGTTATAAAGGTCGTGATTCACATTGAGGCAAAGTTGTAAATTTGTTGGAATACCATTCTTGTTAAGTTATTCACTTTCGGTTGCTATTGTTGAGACTCTTGTACATATTGTGGTTGAGCCATGAGCTATTTATTGTGGAAATACTATTATTGTTGATTTCTTTGGCAAGTTGTGGTATTGGGTACTTGAGGTGTGATTTGTGATATGTTGTGATATTGATACGCATGCGGCGGTATAATGATTGAGGTTAAAATACATGCGGTGAGATAAGTATGGCTTGATACGTGTATTGCTAGTGGGGGGACTACTTAAAGCCACGCGGTGTGATAAAATACGGGTAGCTATTTCGGGAAAAATAATTTTCAAAACTAAATATAAAGCTCTCGCGGTGATATAAGCAAAGATTGTGATTTGATTTGTGAAGTGAGACTATGAGGTAGTGCCTCTATAGTGATTCTTGTTGATATCTTTCATTTACATCACCTATGTTTTGGTTGCATCATTTCCTTGGCATTCTTGTTACGTGTTTCTTCCGTGATGTCTTGATTGCCTTAGTCCCAGTGTAGCTACTCTTGTTATGTATTTTCCTTATATCATTTCCTTTATTTTCATTATCATACTATGCTATACCTGTTTAGTTTTTTTATTTATTCTAGTAGGTGTCTTGATCCGACCTCATCACTAATCTACCGAGGTTAGGCTTGATACTTATTGGGTACTGTTGTGGTGTACTCATGCTACGATTCTGCACATCTTTTTGTGCAGATCCAGGTACTTCATACCAACTTAGGCACCAGTGAGTCGAGCTTGGATCAGAAACTTCAAGGTATACTTGCCAGCGTCCGCAGGTCTCAGAGTCACCCTCTATCTAATTCTATTTTATTTTCCTTTTTTTTTTAAATATTGCTGTATAGGGATGTTCAGTATACTCTTGTAGAGCCTGTGACTCGGTATCACCGGATTTTGAGAGTTATGTTCAGTTGAGTTGCGGAGTCTTTCTATGATATCCAGTGGTTAAATTGAAAGTTTTATTACTTTTCTAGTTAAATTCTGCATGTATGTTAGGCTTACCTAGTCTTAGAGACTATATGCTATCACGACATCCTACGGAGGGAAATTGGGGTCATTACTGGTTCGAACTTTGCTAGGTCAATATGAGATGATTCTTTTAAAGTAATAGTATAAATAGCCTCAACGTATAATAAATGGTAAATAAAATATTTCCTATAGTAATGTGTGCGGTAATTTTATATCCTTTTCCAACATTTATTAGTTTTACTAAAATAATTCAAATTAGTACTTAACAATGATTTTTCTTTACTAATGACTATTGATATAATGGTCAAATTAAAGCATTTAATTCTATCATGAACTCAGATATTATTTCTTTTTTTTTATAGACGTTATTGAGCAAAAATTTCTCATTATTAATAATTTCAAAATAAATATTTTAAAGAGAAAACTACCCTCTATAGCCCTTCAAAATTTTAATAGCTCATGTTTTTTTTTCACTGACACGAAATGGCCCTTCAGCCCAAACTTATTGCATCTAATAGCCTGAAATATCTATTTTGTATATGTTTTGTATAGTCACAGTCTGTTTTGTATATTTGTTGTATATTGACAGTCTATTTTGTATAGTGAAAGTCCATTTTGTATATATTTTATATAGTAATAGTCTATTTAGTATATATTTTGTATAGTGACAGTCTATTATATATAAATTGTATAGTGACAGTCTGTTTAGTATATTTTTGTATAGTAACAGTCTATTTTGTATAAATTTTGTATAGTGACATTCTATTTAGTATATTTTTTGTATAATGACAGTTTATTTTTGTTTATATTTTGTATAGTGACAGTCTATTGTATATAAATTGTATAGTGACAGTCTATTTTGTATAATTTTTATATAGTGACAGTCTATTTTGTATATATATATTTTGTAATATACCAATATTCAAATCTATTTTCACCGAAAGAAATATATAAATATCCATGTAAATATATACTAATGGTTGGCCTGAAATTATGATTCCCATCAAAATTAACTAATGACATACATGTGAAAATAGAAATTTATTCGGTGAAAATCAAAGGATTTCCCTAGCAAAGAAAGTTAGCCCAGAAAAAAAAAATGAGGCAATAACAGAGGACTTGGGATTTTTATTCAAAGGGTGGTTGGCCCTCTCTCTTTAGCCAATGATTTTTCTTTTTCACTTTTAAAACAAAATCAACAACTCTTGAATTCCTAGAAATACGTGTTTCTTCCTGTTTGAGGCTTTGGAAATGTTAACACCCTTCTTAGAAGGTGGTTAAATTCTCTACGGTGCTTTTAGTTGTAAATATTTGGCTGTCTATGATAATACTTTATAGTTTTAACCCCAAAAAAAAGTGAGCTTAAGACGTACATTTTTATGCAGCCACCTAAACATCCATTTATAGTTGGCATATCTTTTCTTTGTAAATTTGCAAAGTCATTTAATTAAATTACCCCAAAAATAAGTGTTTTAGTACCGTATTAAAATTTTAAAATATATTATTAAATTATGTTTTATAATGTAAAAGTAACAAATTTACCTAAGAATCACATTGGAATGCACTAAATAATATTTTACAATAAAAAAATAACTAAATAAATTTTTATCATGAAAAATAATTTCGTGACTTTGAAGCATTAAGACAAAGTTAAGCAAAGATATTTTAGGCATTAACTTATTTAATTTCGTTGTAGAAAATTACAAGAAGGTCTAATTCATTCTTTGTCGGATAAATTTATATAATTGAACCGCCTGGCGAAGGTAGGTCTAATTCCGAGAAATGACGGAGGAGGAGGAAGAGAGAGCAGTACTGGAAAGGGAGTTGGAGCTTCAATTGGAAGAGTAGAAAGCAGTACTTTTGGGCTAGCTACTAGAATTATTTTTGAGCTATAAAATGTGTATTGTAATTTTAAGCTACCGGATGTTATAGGTTTGGCCAGAGTGGCTATAAATGATATTTGCTCTATTTTAAAAGACCGTAATCAAAGGAACAACGATGTTAAGTTCAAATAGCGATAGATCCAAGGCAGATAAACATGAATATGTCTAGTTCATTATAAGAAAAAGAAAAAAACCATGGATACCATATTTTAAATTTTAAACAAAAATGATTTAGCATCAATGAAACTAGACTGTCACGACCCGAAATTCTAATTTTCGGACCGTGATGGCACCTAACATTTCACTTGCTAAGCAAGCCAACGTTAGAATAATATTAATCAATTTTTTAAACAATTTTTAATTTATTAATAACAAATAAATAAACGCGGAAGTAAGGTCTGAAATATAGTGATTAATCCATAAAAATAACAGTGTCTAAATATCATCCCAAAATTGATGTCACAAGTGCACAAGCTTCTAGAATATTATAAATAAAGGTCTGAATAAAATAAAGCTGTCTGAAAATAAACACACAGCTAAAATAAAATAGACGGGGACTTCAGAACTGCAGACGCCATGCAGTTATACCTCAAGTCTCCTCCGAGTAGCTGAAATCCGAGCAAGTNAAGAAGTGCAGAGTGTAGTATAAGTACAACCGACCCCATGTACTGGTAAGTGCTGAGCCTAACCTCGACGAAGTAGTGACGAGGCTAAGGTGGGTTACTTACATTACATGTATGCAATATTAGTAATAACAACAATAATAGAAATAAATCAGGTAACTCATTTATAATAATTGAAACCAACTCAGCAGTCATAAACAATTATCATTTTCATCAATTCTGTTGCAGCGTGCAACCCGCTCTCACAATATTTTCCCATTCAGTTCTGTTGCAGTGTACAACCCGTTCTCACAATATATTCACATTCAGTTCTATTGCGGCGTGCAACCCGCTCCTCCAATATATTTATTTTAATCAAGTCTGTCATATATTTATTTCAATCAAGTATGTATAGACTTTTTAATAAGTATGTTGCGGCGTGCAATCTGATCCTCCAATATTGACTTTTAATAAGTCTGTTGCGGCGTGCAACCCGATCCTCCAATATGGACCATTTTAATAAGTCTATTGCGGTGTATAATCCGATCCCCCAATATT
>AWOL01S0037123.1:0-19623 GCA_000715115.1 Nicotiana otophora | reverse complement strand
CCCCCGACACCGCATAGCATTTTGTAATAGCTTTCATCACCATCAATACAATCATCAGTTTTCATTTTCAATTGCTCATTTTCGCTCACTCAATTGCTCACGACATTGGTTTTTTTGTACGACACTGATAATCTAGTCTAGCGTACGGAGGGAACCTCATTTGGCGGACAACAACCGCACTGACATTGGTTTCTTAGCCTTACGTCGCCCTTCCAAGAAAATTCAGGAAGGTGCCATGTAACAGTTGGTATCAGAGCCTAGGCTTGACATTGGACGAGGGAACACACATTGCCATCACCACTATTTCTGACTATGGTGAATTATAGGGATCGTATCACTGTCCTCGAAGAGACGGTTGACGTACTACGACCCATTGTAGATACGGTGCCTGATCTAAAAACCAGCCTAGTGCGAAGATTGGACGACCTGGACTGCAGAATGCGGCAGGCCGAAGTTGACATAGCAAACATCAATCGCGACTCTGAGGAAGACCGGCATACGGCAACCGTCTAGGCAGCCGCAATTCATGGAAAATTCGAGGACCTCCAACAGGAGAGTGCCGAGGATTTAGCCCATCGTGACCTAAAGGCAGACTGACTGACTGCCATACAGCAAACCATAGACAACTTGACAGGCCAACTCAATGTTGTCAATGCTGCCCTTCAAAGCCTGCTCAAAGGAGGCGAAAACCAAATCAGGGGTGCCATGAACATTGCCCTTATGCCACAAAAGCTGAAAATTTCGGAGCCAAAGCCATACAACGGAGCTCGAGACGCTAAAGAAGTGGAAAATTTCATCTTCGACATCGAACAATACTTCAATGTCGTAGGACAGTTGGAAGAAGCCAAAAAGGTAGCAACTGCTACCATGTATCTTCAGGGCGATGCAAAACTCTGGTGGTGAGTGAAATACGAAGCCATCAGGGCCGGTGAAGATACTCTCCAGACATGGGTAGAACTAAAGGCAGGCAGTTCTTCCCCGAAAATGTAGAATACAATGCACGGAGAAAGCTGCGTGAACTCCGCCATACCAGGTCAGTGCGGATTACGTGCGAGAATTCTCTGCACTCATGCTAAACATACGGGATATGGGGGACAAAGACAAACTATTTGCATTCATAGAAGGTTTGAAACCTCATGCTCGTATAGAGCTACAAAGACAAAGGGTAGATACCCTGCCCAAGGCCATTCAAGCTGCAGAGTGCCTTGGGGATTATCATTTGGAAACTCAGAAGGATAGGCCCCAGTCGCCTTTCCGAGGGGGATACAACGGGAGCCAACCTGGTAATGTGGCCCTAACAGAAACGGAGGAGATCGAGGTGCATCCAAATCTAAGACTCCTTCCTCAAGCAGCAACAGTGTTGCATCAGTCAACAACAATCAGGGGAGAAAGCCCCCTTTAGAATGTTGTCATTGCGGCAGGGAACATTGGAACAATCAATGTCCCAATACATAGATCAATGCTCAACAGACTGTTGGAGATGAGTCAAATCATGATGACTCAGATGACGCAGATCAAGTAGGTGCCTTCAATGCAATTGTTGGCTCCATCCCCGGTACCTTAGCGGGAACCGGTGCTGGTAAACCTAAGAAAAATGCATGCCAAATCTCCAAGAAAGGGAAACAGAAGGCGGATGAGAGGCCTCCGACCACACCAAAGAGGGCCTTAATGTTCGTCGACATGAAAGTAAACGGCAGACCCATTCAGGCCTTGATAGACACGGGTGCTACCCACAACTACCTAGCCTCAACTCAGGTATAGCGCCTCGATCTAGCGGTGCAGAAGAGTAGGGGTCGTGTTAAGGCTATCAACTCTCCATTCCAGCCAGTGAGTGGAATAGCCAAAGAAGTGCTAATGAAGCTTGGCCATTACAAGGGAATATTCAACCTACGCATAGCTATCATCGATGACTTCGAACTGATAGTGGGATTGGAATTCCTCAGGCAAACCAACAACATCCCGGTACCATGTGCCAACATACTCCTAATGATGGGAGACAACGGGGCCAAACCCCGCACCATACCGTGCATACCTATAAAGATGGCCGCTGAAAACATCTCAGCCACGCAGTCAAAGAAGGGAACCAAAAGACCTGAACCTACGGTTTCGGCTGCCCTCAACATCATCAATCAAATATTATTTCATCGGCGTCCAATAACTCATGGCGCCCCTCAGTGTGTGAAGACTTGTAAAGCATGCCAAAAGGACAAGTCGGATCGCTCAGCACAAGCGGGACTCTTGGAGCCGCTACCTATCCCAGAGAGACCTTGGGAAAGCATTTCCCTGAATTTCATCACAGGATTACCCAAGGTCGGAGATCTTGCAACCATCTTGGTGGTAGTAGACCGGTTTCCAAGTATGCTATCTTCATAGTAGCCCCACAGAACATATTGGCAGAAGATACAGCTCGACTCTTCTTCTCTCATATTATCAAATATTGGGGCATGCCCAAAGACATCATTAGTGACTACGACTCACGCTTCACCAGCAAATTTTGGACCCATCTCGTCAGGTGCCTCAGATCCAAATTGAGTCATAACTCAAACTTCCATCAACAAGCGGATGGCCAGATAGACCGGTTCAATGACATACTGGAGGAATATCTCCGCCAATTTGCAACCGGATCAAAAACGAATTGGGTGAAGCTTATGGATGTTGCTCAGCTGTGTTTCAATTCAAAAAAGTACGCCCGCACAAACAAAAGCGCTTTTGAAATTGTTACCGGACAACAACTACTACTCCCACAGACTATGAGGGCATCAAACATGCCAACATCGCCTCGAGCTGCCAGTTTCTCGAAAGAATAGGAGCAAACATTAGAGATAGTGCGGAGCTATCTTGTCAAAGCCCAAGAGAGGGCAACGAGGTATGCCGAACAAAACTTTTGCTTTGCCCAACATTAAGCAGGAGACAATGGTAAGAACCCGAGGAGAAACTTGTTTGCAAAGAGGACCCATGACCCTCGCCTATAGAAAAGATACATCGGACCCTTGTCTATTGAAAGACGCATTGGGAAATCCACATACCAGCTGAACACACCAGCCTGGTAGAAAATCCATCCAATCTTCCATGTAAGCCGCCTCAGATCATTTCAGAAATACATGGAATATCATTAAGAAAACCACCTCACAAGACCGAGGGGAACAGACCTCCCAGCCAACAAGAGCCTGATCAATCATCATCATAGAGGTAAGGCTCCGAGGAGAATGTCATGGGATACTTTCCATCATTGATCCATGACCCCTTGGACATGCCACGTGGCGTCCTGGCAAGCCTCCCAATGCCTAGCACCATGGTCGGCCCCGTGGTCTCGGTAGCGCCAAGTGACAAGCGCGCATGTGCCTCTGTCGCCCCACTGATAATCATGCCAGTGCCCAGCGGCTGGCGAATCTCAACAGTGTCGCGCGCATAGACAATGTCACGTGCACAGACCATCATGTTGCTAACAGCGTCGCGCGTACAGACAATGTCGCGCACACATATCCAATGCCAAGCGCCTGCGCCCAGCCGCATGCAGATGGGCACGCCAACAGCACAACGCATGCAGACCCCTGATGCCCAAGACAAAGTTGCTTCCAACGAACTTGCTTCTACCACGTAGAAGACTAAGACCTTTTCATTGTAATTATATAGTAGTTTTACTTCATTTACTTTCAGTGTGCTTCTACAACTTTCATAGGTCTAGTCATGTAACTTTGGTTTATTGTTTTTAAGCATTATTAAGGGGGACCAATGCATTCAAACATTCAAGCAAGCAATCATTTCTCTGTATTGGTGTCTCCCTCCCCTCCCCCCCTCCCCCGACACCGCATAGCATTTTGTAATAGCTTTCATCATCATCAATACAATCATCAGCTTTTATCATCAATTGCTTATTTTTGCTTGCTCAATTACTCACGACATTGAATTTTCCGTACGGCACTGACAATCTAGTCTAGCGTACGGAGGGAACCATAGTTGGCGGACAGCAACCGCACTAACATCGTTTGCTTAGCCTTACGTCGCCCTTCCAAGGAACTTTAGGAAGGCGTCGCGTAACAGATTACGTGTTAGCCAACGCAGGAGTTTGCAAGTTTTGAGCTGGTGTTGGATAATTGATTGCAAAACCAATAAATGTATCCAACAAAGAAATACTTTGTAGAAGGCCATAAGAGGTCAACTTGCTGCCTATTGAGAAGATTTGTGAAATTTACAATGATAACGTAAATTCTTATGCAATACAAGGAGCATTTAGAAGACCTCACTCGAGATTGCACTGCCTAATTCATGTTAGACCAAATTAATTTTCTGCGTTGAACACCAGATATGAGGATTAGACCTGATATTGGACTGAGCGAACAAAGGAAGCCAAGACTAAGTGCACGAGCGCTTTTCATTTAGCAGCTTCTTGAGAAGGATAGAGGACGATAGCATGATGGCGATGAAACAGAGAAACAATAGTGATGGTTTTGGCTGGATTCCTTGCTCTGTTAGGATTTTGCCCTGACTTTTAATCTATTAGGACTCTCTTTCTCGAAGGAAGGGGATCTCTTTCATATGAGTTATTATTTTCTTGGAGGAGAAGGTTTTTCTATAAATTGACATTTTCTTCTCACAACAACAACAGCAATATCATCTACTATGTAGTCATTAAAGAGTCTTGTTTATGAGGGATTTTTCTCTTAATAGTTTTTATATTTTTATACTAGTTTTTATATGTAGGTTAATTGACCAAACCTCATTATAATGTCCTATTCTTTAGTATATTTTCTTTCTTGTCTGATTTATCGTCCACCAGTTTTACATTGTTACCTTCCGCATGCACCATGTTATTTTGATTCCAACATGCTCAACATATCTTATAGAAACTTCCCACGAAAATTGATCAGAAAGGGATAGAGCTTTAGTCACTTTTGAATTCGGATAATATAAACAGTTTAATTGGCTACAAATTGCATCATACCCTTCAATACATCTTTTTTCTTAACTTTTGGTGAAAAAATGTAAATTGTCAGCATAGTGGCATATTTTGGAATAATGCAGCAGATGCTTTGCGTAAATCTCTAATGAGGAAGAGGTACCTTCTCCACATTGATGATGTATGGAGTATTAACGCATGGGAAGACATTAAAGAATGTTTCCAGGAATCAAGGTTTTGTTAACCAGCTAAAACAATAAGATGGATGCCGAAATTAATCCTAATCTTCTCCAACTTCGCATTCTTTCTAAAGAGAAAAGTTGGGAACTTTTGCAAATTAAGTTGTTCAACAAACCAACTTGCCCTTCAGAATTATGTGAAGTAAGAGAAGAAACTGCAAGAATGTGTCAAGGACTACCTCTCTTGGTGATTTTGGTAGCTGGTATTTTGACTGGGATATCACGTTTTTATCTTAATGTGCCGAGGGTCTATCGGAAACAGCCTCTCTAATCCTTCGGAGTAGAGGTAAGGTCTGTGTACACACTACCCTCCCCAGACCCCACTTATGGGATTTTACTAAGTTGTTATTGTTGTTGTTATTATTTTATAACAGCCCAGCCCGCTAGTGATATTGCCCGCTCTAGGACTAGGCCCTCACGGGTTTAAAACTCGTTACTAGGGTCTAAGGCTTGTTAACTTATATACCCAGCATTCCTCTTGTGTTTTGTCTATGTGAGACTCTGTCTAAAGTCTAGGGTGTTACATATACCCCCTCTTATGGACTCAACGTCCTCGCTGAGGTTTGCCCAACCGCATGAGATTTGCCTAGACTCAGCACTGAGGTTTGCCCAACCTAATCGGGATTTTTCTAAACTCAATTGAACTCTGACCCACCATCGTCCTGGCTGACACGAGATTTGCCTAAACTCAATTGAACTCTGACCCACCATCGACATGGCTGATACAAGAACCCAACCCGCTAGTGATATTGTCCACTCTTGCCCTAAGCCCTCATGGGTTTAAAAAGCATCACTAGGGTCTAAGACTTGTTAACTTATATACACAACATTCATCTTGTGTTTTGTCGATGTGGGACTCTGTCTAAAGTCTAGGGTGTTACATATTTTGACAAAGACAGAGAAAAAAAAAAGGAGAGTTGGAGGAAAATTGCAAAAAGTATAGATTAAGATATTGTCATCAGTGCAAAGTGCTTAGATGTAATAGAACTGAGCTACAAGTACTTGTCAGATCACCACAAGTCATGCCTTCTCGATTTTGCATAATTTCAGGAGGATGAAGAAATTCTATTCTCAAACTTGGCGTGGTTATGGACTATTGAGGGATGGGTGCAGAACATGTTGGGAATAAACCCCCATATAAATAATATTTATGGTATACGACTATAATAAATGCGAATTACTAAAATACTGTAACCAACAGTAATAATAAGAGAAACAAGGACACTGAGATTTTTACGTAGAAAACTCTTCTAAATAAGGGAAAAACCACGGTCCGAGAGGAGCAACTGATTTCACTATAGAAAGAATTTTATAATTTATGGTACCGAGTAAAATACTCCAAGACCACTAAACATTCAAAAGAAATAACCATCTTTTGATTTTTCTATCTCACTACAATACCGCTCAAACTCTCTATATTTTTCCTCACAGAGTATTTTGGTATTTTGCCTCTTACTCTGAAAATCACTCTCTTTCTCTTATTTTGGTGTGTTTTACAATAAAGATAGAGACACCTATTTATAGATGAAGAATGACCATATTGATGTATGCAATGACATCAATATTTATTTCAAAAATCTCCCCAAATCTTTTCTAGTATTAATTGGTTCGCTTGGAGTTTTCAAAGAAAAGAAAACTTCTCTTCTTTCACTTATGGGATGGACCCAACAAATCTCCCCCTCCAGTCTCATGCACTTGAAGGAGGTAACACTGGAGTTTCTAGTTTGAGTGCATGCCGACAAGTTCTTTGCATAGCTCGAACTTGTCTCTTGGTACCACCTTGGTGAGTATATCCGAAGGATTCTCACTTGTATGGATCTTCTTGACCTGTATATATCCATCCGCTATTCTTTCTTGAATCCAGTGATATCTCACGTCGATATGCTTTGTCCTTGCGTAACACATGGTGTTTTTGCTCAGGTCTATTGCACTTTAACTGTCACAATAGACGACATACTCCTTTTGATGCAATCCAAGCTCTTGATGGAACCGTTTCATCCAAACCATCTCCTTTCCAGCTTCAGTAGCGGCAATATACGCTGTTTCGGTTATATAGAGTGTAACATACTTCTGCAACTTCGCCTGCCATGATATAGCTCCCCCTAAAAAAGTGAACATGTATCATGTAGTAGATTTACGATTATCAAGATCACCTGCCATATCAGCATCCATGTAGCCCTTCAAAACTGGATCTGATCTCCCAAAACACAACCATTCATATGAGGTTCTTTTTAGATACCTAAGTATCCACTTCACAGCTTCCCAATGTTCTTTTCCGGGATTATCAAGAAACCTGCTAATAATACCAACAGCATGAGCAATATCAGGTCTGGTATATACCATTGCATACATCAGACTTCTGATGACAGAGGAATATGGAACTTTATCCATACTTTCTTTATCTTCCTTTGTTGTAGGACACATTGTCTTTCTCAACTTCATATGACCAGCAAGAGGCGTGCTAAGTAGTTTAGCACTCATCATGTTGAAGCGTTTAAGTATACGTTCAATGTACTTATGTTGTGATAGCAACAATTTACTATTTGTCCTTCTCGGACAATCTCCATTCCTAGAATTTGTCGTGTTGGACCCAAGTCTTTCATGTCAAATGACTTGGAAAAATCTTCCTTCAACTTAGGAATCAACTTCCTGTCTTGTCCTACAATTAGCATGCCATCCGCATATAACAACAAGATGATAAAGTTATTGTGAGAGAATTTCTTATAGTATACACAGGGATCTAAAAAAGTATTTTGTATGTTTGACTTCTCATGAATGAGTCAAACTTCTTGTACCACTGCCTAGGCGCTTGTTTCAGCCCATAAAGACTCTTTTTCAACTTGCATACCATGTGTTTTTTCGCCTTTACTTCAAAACCTTCTGGCTGCTCCATATAGATTTCTTCTTCCAAATCTCCATACAGAAACGTAGTTTTCACGTCCAACTATTCCACTTCAAGATCTAGGGTAGATGCCAAGCTCAAGATTATTCGAGTAGAAGTCATTTTGACAACATGTGAGAAAATTTCATCAAAATCAATACCTTTCTTCTGTTCATAACCTTTTGCCACCAATCGAGCTTTGTGTCTGACCAGCTTGCCATTTCCATCTTACTTGAGCTTAAATACCCATTTGCACTTGAGCGGTCTTTTGCCTTTTAGAAGTTCAACCAGTTCATACGTATCATTCTTTTGTAGATAATTCATCTCTTCTTGCATGGATTTCATCTACTGGATTTGTTCCGGATGAGATAGAAGCTCCTTGAAATTCTCTGGCTCCCCCTCATCAGTGACGAGGATATACTCCGAAGAAGGATACCTTGTGGACTCTACCTTCTCTCTTTCAGATCTTCTCAAAGGTTCTTGTCCTTCTTCTTCTTGTTGTTGCTCTCCTTCTTCCTCTTGTGGACTAGGGTGCTCCTACTGCTCAACAACCTCTCCATCTATGCTTTTCGTGTGCGATTCTTCATCTGTGGAAGGATTACGTACAAGTACAGTAGGAGTATTAATAAAATTAATAATTGTACCATTATCATTTTTGGTCTTTGTTGATTGATCACTATCAATCCCGACCACATCTTCTCTGAAGATCACAGCTCTGCTTCTGATGATCTTTTTACTTTCTGGGTCCCACAATTTATAGCCGAATTTTTCATCTCCATAACCGATGAAGATGTAGGGAATAGCTTTGTCATCCAACTTCATTCTCTACTCCTTCAGCACATGTGCAAAAGCTTTACATCCAAACACTTTCAGATTGGAGTAAGACACCTCTTTGTTAGTCTAGACTTTTTGTGGAATGTCAAACTCCAAAGGAACTGATGGACTTCTGTTAATCAAGCAACAGGTTGTGCGACCTGCTTCACCCCAAAATGAATCAGGTAGTTTTGCCATTTTGAGCATACTTCATACTTTTTCGACTATGGTGTGATTCATCCTTTCAGTTATACCATTGTGTTGTAGGGTTCCAGAAACTTTCCTCTGATGTCTGATTACATGGCTTGAGCAGTAGTCTTCAAACTCCTTTGAAATATACTCTCCTCCATTTTCTGTCCCGAGATGCTTTAATTTTTGACTTGTCTCTCTTTCCACCAGAGCATGAAATTTCTGAAATACCTGGTCTTTGGTTCTCAAGAAATAAACCCATAATTTTCGTGAAGCATCATCAATAAATGTGAGAAAATATTTGTTACCTCCTATTGATTCTACATCTATTTGACCACAAACATATGAATATACTAAATCAAGTATATTCGATTTTCTTCCATGAGTTGGTTGAAACTATACCCTGTGTTGTTTTCCAAATAAACAATAATCACAAGAATTCATAGTTGTACCTTTTGCAAATGAGATGAGTGACTTTTTGGATAGGATCTGCAGTCCCTTCTCACTCATTTGACCCAATCTCCGGTGCCATAAATCTGCAGACGTATCATCTACAGCCTTATGTAATCCATCTTCACATATCTTAGCGATTGTCTTGTACAATGTGTAGGGAGCAACTCCTTTAGCAATCACCAATGATCCCTTGGTGAGTCTCCACTTCCTATTGGCGAAGTGATTCTCGTACCCGTCTCGATCTAGAGCGATCCCTGAAATCAAATTCATTCGCAGTTCTGGTATGTGCCGCACATCTTTTAAAGCTAATGTGCATCACCAATCCCCACAATCTTTGAGTGACTGGTATTTCCCATCTTGACCATTCCAAAGTCTCATGCTTTGTACCTACAGAAGAATTCTCTTACTGACGTGGCATGGTAGGATGTTGTTGTATCAACCACCCATTCTGACTCTTGACTTGCTAAGTGTATGCATTCCTTCTCCTCATGAACAAAAAGAACCATTGAATCATCGTTATGCACTATAGCAGTTGTGTTGTAATCATTCTTCTAGCCACTATTCTAGCCTTGAATTTTCTTTGGTAAATCTCTTTTGAAGTGACCGGGTTGACTGTAACTATAGAAATTTCTACCCTTTGACCGATTCCTGGACTTTCCACGAGCTTTGATTTTTTTATGGCTATTCGATGCTCTATAAAACTTCTTCCTCTGTTTTCCATGATAAGAGTCTGCCCTTGATTTTAGGGCTTCTTCCTCATCTTATCATTGAGTAAGATGGCTGATGTGACCTCTTTTAAATCGATGGTATCTCTACCATGCAGGATGATTGTTGCCAAATTATCATAGGAAGATGGCAACGAGTTTAGAAGCATGATAGCCTTATCTACTTCAGTGATTGTTTCTCCAAGGTTTGCCAGCTGCGTGATTAATCTATTGAACATATTTAAATGGGACAAGAAATTTGTATCTTCACTCATATGGATGGCATAAAGCTGCTTTCTCAAAAACAACTTGTTTGTTAAGGACTTGGACATGTCTAGACTTTCTAGTCTTTTCCAAATACCACATGCACTATTTTCATCCCCCGACATTATTGAGTACTTCATTAGACAAGTGGAGTCTGATTGCACTAGCCACCTTCTTATCCATGTCTGTCCAATCCTCGGCTTTCATGGTTTTCGAATTTGCCTCTTTACCACCTAGTGCAATATATAATCCTTGTTGGATGAGTAGGTCATTCATCCTTCTTTGCCATATGGAGAAACCGTCATTACTATTGAATCTTGTTACTTCATATTTTACTCCTGATATTTGTTTTTGTCACAAAGTAAAATTAACAGTAAATAATATTTTTGTGAATGAGCATAACCACTCTGATACCAGTTGTTGGGAATAAACCCCTACCTAAATAATATTCACGGTATACGACTGCTAAAATACTGTAACCAACAATAATAATAAGAGAAACAAGGACACCGAGATTTTTATGTGGAAAACCCTTCTAAATAAGAGAAAAACTACGGCCCGAGAGGAGCAACTGTTTTCACTATAGCAAAGATTTTATAATTTTTGATACCGAGTAAAATACTCCAAGACCACTAAACATTCAAAAGAAATAACCTTCTTTTAATTTTTTCACCTCACTACAATACCGCTCAAACTCTCTATATTTTTTCTTACATAATATATTAGTATTTTGCCTCTTACTCTGCAAATCACTCTCTTTCTCTTTGTTTTGGTATGTCTTACAATTAAGGTAGAGACACCTATTTATAGTTGAAGAATGCTCATATTGATGTATACAATGACATCAATATTTACTTCAAAATTCATCCCAAATCTTTTCTAGTATTAATTGGTTGTCTTGAAGTTTTCAAAGCAAAAGAAAATTTCTCTTCTTTCGCGTATGGGATGGACCCAACAGAACATAGAGGAAAAAAGTTCAGAGCTTGTTGCAGAAAGTTTACAGAATGATCTCATCGGTAGAAGCTTAATAATGGTGAGCAAGAAAAAGTCCACTGGAGGAATCAGAACATGTTACATTCATGATATGGCTGCCAAGAGTTTTTTGATCTCGAGAACTTTAAACTCATAAGAGTTTTACATATTGAATGTCTTGTGTCAGACAGTTTGTTCCTGAGATTAAAACAGCTAATTCATATGAAATTCTTTGGAATCAAAGGATTTGTGGGGACTATGTCGTCGGATATCAAACCTTTCAAACCTTGAGGTTTTGTTATTAATAATTGTAGGCAGTGGTACAATTCTGCCGATGACTATCCGGAATAAGCCAAGGTTAAAACATGTGCATGTACAGCCCGTTGCATCTTTTGATGGACATATTCCTTGAAAATCGACAAACATATGCAAATCGACACATTCCTTAGCGACAGTGTCTCTCACTAACAAGCTAGCAGACTACATGATCAAGAAGACAACAAGACTGCGAAAGCTAAAGTGCCACTGTAAAGAACCTCTCAAACTCATATTAGATGTTCTTCCACTTGATACACTCAGTGTGAATGGTAAGATCTTGGAATCTAGCTTGCCCAAGACACTAACAAAGCTAACTCTATCAGACTTTTTTTGCGACAAAGTGATATGTCTAATATCGGTAGATTACCAAATTTGGTGGTTCTCAAGTTGGAGCATAGAGCATTTGAGGAGGAAAAATTGAATGTTGAAGAAGAAGAGTTTCCGACTCAAGGTTCTTAAATTGAGGTTCCTCAAGATTGCAACATGGAATGCCTCAGATGAGTCCTTGCCCAACCTCCAACGGCTTCTGGTCGAAAGGTGCTTTCATCTTCAAGAAATTAAATTCCTCCTTCTATTGGAGACATTGCAAACCTAAAGCGGATTGAAGTGAAACGATGCGGTGATTCTCTTGAAAAATCAATGAAGAGATTTGAGGAAGTGCTAGAAGAAAATGGACAACAGATCGAAGTCGTTGTTTATCCCTTAGATTCGTCTGCTTGACGTGCATACTGAAGCTGCAACACTGGTTCAACAGGTAGTGACTCTTGAGCTTGTTCACTTAACCTTTTAAGTCTAAGTAAAGCATACTTGAGAATTCTTTTTTGCTGTGCAGAGGTGAAAGACTGTGATTCTTTTAAGCTGTTTCCCTTTTTCTCATTATGCACAATAACACCTCCGGCTATTTTGTGTTTGTACTTCAAAATAATTTCTTTGGTTGGATCCATTGCATTGACATATGAACTTTATTTCTTTATATGATATTTTGTATCGCTTGCATATTAATTTTTCGTGAAGAAGTTACTCCTTGTCACAGGAAAGATGAGATAACTTCAGGCAGCTCCTGCAATGGTCGTTAGATTTTCATTGGTCATGGCATTCATTTGATGCAACTTGTCAGTAGCCATCTTTCTAAATATTGCAAGAGCCAATTCTGCATAACTCAGCCTTAAGATTATTAGAGTAGAGAGTGCAGAAAATTGCTCAAGGAAAGAAGATGTATTCAAGGTGTTCTACATCTCATTACTTAAGTTTAACTTTGTTCCTACTAATAATCATATTATACTAAAAGTAGGAAACTCTTAACCCTAAACTTAAATTACGCAAATACTCATCAAATTTGAGTGACCATCTTGCCCTTCCAAAAAAAAAAGCCTTCTATTATAGATAATTTCAACTACACTGAACCGAGTAAATGGGAATGAATGCTTCGTTTGCCAACACTTATTGCATGCTGTTAGTGTGTATATTTTGCTTAATAAACGGGGAGGATAGTTTAGTCTGCCAACAATCATTGCAGATTCAATGTAGGCTAATGGTACTTTGAGATTCCACCGGCAATTCAGATCAAAATGTCGTAGAACTTTAACACGTTTCTCTTCTCTGTTGAAATTTCCTTCCCCCCCCCCCCCCCCCCCAAAATTGAAATCTATTGTCTCTTTTCATTTGTTTTATTTCGCTCAATACCATCGGAACATGTAAATATATTTCTTTTCCTATTAGAATCTTTTTCTCCATGGAAAAAAACAAAGTTTTGCTTTATCCAGTGAATTCAAATCCTAAATGTTTACAACAAACTGCGAGCGAAAGTTGAAGGATCGATAGTCAACAAACATCTTCACTGAATTCTTTGAACGTTAAACTTCATAGCAACTGGTTGGTTAAACAAGAGCGTGGAGACGAGAAACACGTCCACTGTTGACAAAGAATACAGAAAGCTATCATTTTGATGATTTACTTTTGCAACATTAAGGAGTTGATGAATCAGAGTGGTTGATTTCTCTTCTTCGCTTTTATATCAAGAAGAAAGTGGAGATAAAATCAGATTTTATTTTCTAAACTTAATCTTTTATTTTCTACACTTGTGAAGTTTAATTTATATCAAATATAGGACAAATCATGATCTTAGTATATATTGCATTGCATATTATGATTAAAAATACTATATTCTCTGATTTGATAAGTTAGTAGATTTTGAAAGAAAAAGTGAATAGAAATTGCTAAAAATGTAGATGTTCATGGTCTCATGTACAGAGGTTGACATCGAAAAATGAAAGGGCATAGTTCTTTTAGCTATTTTCGTCCCTCGTACAAATTGTATACTTTTGTTTCATTTTTAAACGCCAAACAAATATTTTTAAAATATCTATACTGAAATTTATTATTGTTTTATAAAATATTTTAATATTTGTCCTTAAATAAGAAAGGTAATTATGCGTTGTGGTGGTGATTATTACAACACTTTTGGTTGACATATACATAAACCATTACAATGTTTTTGGTTGACATGTACATGAAATTAAAAAAAATAAGGCTTACGTAGTTTAGAAAGAAAATTTTTACTTGATAGGATGACGATTGAAAAATGTAACATAGTACGATGACTTCATTCATCAGAGGTAGTATTAAGGATATGCAATAATACTAATTTTTTTTATAATTTAATTTCAAATTTATAGCTCAATCGAATATATTTAGAATAGGGAAAAGTGTCAAAAATACCCTTCTACTATGAGAGAAGGACAATTTATACCCTCCGTTATACTTTTGGTTCACCCTTACCCCCGACATTACAAAAGTGATGCAAAAATATCCCTCCTCTGTTAAGGCCCTACACCATGGCCACAATCATCCCACATGGACTGATATTTCGCTGAGGTGGATGCCACATGACATGCCACATCACCATCTCAACCCCATTTTACCCTCTCCCCCTACTTCTTCTTCTTCCACCACCATCTCCTCCCTCACCCAACCACCACTACCATATTTTTCTTTTTCTCTTTTTGAATTCAAAAAGAAGTCACAAAGACTACTACCTTATTTCCATAGTTCTATTACTGCTGCCACATCTCCTTTCTAAATTGCCGCATCTCACATTAATTTTGAACATTTGGCGTCTATCATATTGAAGGAAAACAAAAAAAAATGCCAGCCATTGTTCTCTTACTCTATTAGGCGAAATCTATCAGCTATTAGCAAATTATCCATTGAAATACAACATTAAGAGCCACTAAATTAGAACAAGATCCGACTATTACAAAAAGTTCCATATACTAAGATATAATAATTGAATTCAAATCCTAAATAGTAAAAAGCTAAAACCTTTCATATCTTGCCATAGTCACATCCAAACCATGGATAAAAAGTAAAATCATAATACCAGTGTACCCACGACTTCGGCATACTGAAAAACTATGAATCACAGACAGAATGGAAAGTTAAATTCGTCATAGAAAACAAGAAGAATTTCTGACACAAATTATTATAAGTTGGCATGAAAAATCAAATGTCTTTGAGAATCAACAGAAATTAGTAATTAACAAATCTTACTTTTACATTTAAATATTTATTTTTGGGTGATGGTTGGGTGAAGGGGGAGATAGTGGTGGAAGTAAAAAACGTGGAGGGAGGGGTAAAATGGAGTTGGAACGGTGAGATGACATGCCACGTGGCGTTCACCTCAGCTAAATGTCAGTCCACGTGGGATGATGGTGGCCATGGTGGAGGGCCCCAACGGAGAAGAGATATTTTTGCACCACTTTTATAACGTCAGGGGTAAGGGTGGACCAAAAGTATAACGGAGGGTATAAATGATCCTTTTTCGCATAATAGAGGGGTATTTTTGACCCTTTTCCCTTTAGAATATATATACATAAATTTGTAACTATAAATATACATTATGCAAATATTAATATGGGATATACGTGCAACACACGTGCCCAGATACTAGTCATATAATAAGCAAAAAGGAAGAATTACATCATAGTAGTACCTACATTGGAGCTGGTTCAGGGCACTCCCTCACAAGACCATCAAAGGTATTAATCGATCTATATCTCTCTTGATTTGTTTTATATGTCTTTCAAAGACTATTATGGTTCAGATTTAAGCACAAGATTCTAATAAATCATACATACTGGAACGTAAAAAGTGAATTGATCATTCTCTCTGAGGAAAACAATGACAAGATTTTAAAACTTAAAAGGGGATCACAACTATACAGGTCTAGTTCTTGACCATGTTTACTGATTTTCTTGCTCAACTATCTTAAAGAAACTTTCATGAAAATGGAGGAAGGGGTAGAGCTTTCACATAACATAGCCGCTTCAGAATTTGGATAATACGCAGTTCAGAGCAGATGTAGAGGAACCATCTATTCACCGGTTGACTGAATGAGATTCAAGAAAACAGCGAATGGCTAGCAAATTGCATCATACCTTCATCTTCCTGGTCAAATATTTGGACACAAAAGTTGCAGAAATCATAGCTTCACTGCACTCAGCGGCGGAGTTAGAATATCAGAAAATTTCGAGAATGCCATGGTTGGATTTGAACCTATAACCTGAAGCAATTTTTAAGCCACCTTTGACACTTCACAAGCATCTTCCCTTTTGTCAAGAGAATTATTTTACCATATTTGTGCAATATAAGTTTCCGATGACGGCGATTCAATATAACCCCCTTGCGTCCACCTAACTTTACCCCTGATTGCACTGATGACAAGTTAGCATCTTCCTTATGTGATAGAATGGATTCCAGTTCCATCTCCTGCTGAGGCAATAGCAATGACCACGCCGATGCCCAGGTGGCTGCTGGTACTGTTTTCTGAAGATTCCTCAACGGATTAATCATTCGGTTTTTCATTTCTTCAGTAGCAAGATCATTTCCAGCGCATAGAACCTAAAAAATGCAAAACTTATTTGACATAAGATCTTTGCAAATTATTTCAACAATTTGATACTATTTTACCTATCTACTTCTCTGATTAATGTTTACGCTATTTCGTATCAGAAATTCGTTTTGTAAGCGATATAGATCTGATAGACAAATTACTAACATACAACGGAAATTACTAAATAAGATTTTGTATTACTTCTTTACTGGATAAAAAATAACAATCAGAGTTGAGAATATATCAGGAACAAATGAACAACTCAATCTGGCAGCTATAGGTTCTGATATCGAAATAACCTCTGCAAAAACTGACAAAATTTTTGGAAAGTGCTCATATTTGGGACCCAAAAGTTCTCTGTCTGACCTGCAAAGCGAGAAAATTTGCTAAACATTAAAGACCAAAAAAAAACTGATTTAAGAGATAACATATTGGAGTTTGCAAACTTCAGCTGGTGTTCCATTTGCTGAATGGGAAAATAGACAAATCCTAGTAACAACCACCAATAAGATGATCAAGTCAACCCACCAAGTGCTACAAAGATTAAAGACAAAAAAAAAACTGATTTAAGAGATAACATATTGGAGTTTGCAAACTTCAGCTGGTGTTCCATTTGCTGAATGGGAAAATAGACAAATCCTAGTAACAACCACCAATAAGATGATCAAGTCAACCCACCAAGTGCTACAAAGATTAAAGACCAAAAAAAAACTGATTTAAGAGATAACATATTGGAGTTTGCAAACTTCAGCTGGTGTTCCATTTGCTGAATGGGAAAATAGACAAATCCTAGTAACAACCACCAATAAGATGATCAAGTCAACCCACCAAATGCTACAAAGATTAAAGTTTAATAATTCATCTAACATTAGAAAGAACATGGTAATCTTTTAATTTAGCAGAAAGCCTTCTGTCAAGATTCAAGATTGCAACTGCTAACCAAATTCTGTTAAACCAAATGTAACAGATATTTTCTAGTTACACCATCATAACTTCGAAAATAGACACAATACTATAACACTACTTCAAGCATTTTGTTTGGCTAATGGTCGCATAATTTTCCTAACATATATCTGAAATTAGAAAATTTGTTTGGAACATATGCATCATGCATGCTATTATAAGAACACTTGTACTTTAATCTATGGAAAATATTTTAAATCATATGTTGCTATTTTGTGATCCTCTTTTTTTCTAGTTTTACAATTGATGCACCTAAATTTGGAGTAATGTGAAACTGAAAGCTAGTTGGCCAACAAATGAGTTACAAAAACCCAAAACAATTGAATATTTGAAATTAGTAAAGATAGGTTGTCATTAATAATCTTGTAACCTGCCTTGGCAATCAGTAGTCTTAACAAAAAGAAAATCTGAAAAGTAAAGTAAAGGCCAGATGATGATAGAAACTAGAGCAGGCTAGTCCAGTACAGTACCTTTCGACCATTGAACAGAGCTGGTCGTGAACAACCATGTTACCTCTTATAGGCAGACAATTCAACCAAGCCGGAATAATCTAGCAAAAAATATGGAATGAGAAATATATGGAATCTCAACAAGTTATGGAGTACATTGGAGGAGCATCATTTCATCTTGGAAGAACAAAAGCGACATGTTTTACCAAAATTCTGATATGATGAGCATATGCACAAAAGGTGTAAACAAAAGTAATATTCAGTTGTACCAAACACCAAGAAGCACCATGTTAGCCATCCAGTTTGTTCAAAACAATGAAAAGTACTGACAATGCATGTTATACATAAAAGTGCCTTATGTTTCCTTTAAATACATAAAAGTGTCTAAATCTCCTCTTCGTAAGCTAACTAAATACCCTCAGCTACAGGATAATTAAACTATATAAGTTGGAATGTAAACCAGCCACTAGAATTTATATATCTAAAAAGGAAAGAAGTTGGAATCACAGCATATATGCATCTAGATAAATATTTTCCCTTGCTTTCAACTAAAAGATTAAATAAGAACTATAGAAGAAAGCACACAGTTTTAAGGGCTTCCAATACACTTAAGGCAGTCCATCGAGAAATCAAGTGATGGTCAAATTTGCTGCGCAGCAATCATATGTGGTAAGATGGACAGGATACTAGAACAAGTACCAAACTGCTCATTACTCACGAAGGTACTGATGGAAGCCAAGATATTTTTTATTTCAGGTGAGAAATCTTTTGAGATCATCGATTCCGGCGAGGGGTGGTTTAATATAGTTGAAAGGGGAAGAAGATTTTCGTGTAATATTAACATAGATGAGGAAAGTCTCAGGCGAGTTTGCACAGCACTCAGACAAGCAACCAAAAGGGAAGGGAATTACTACAGACGCTGGGGATGGAGTTCACAGTCATACTATTACAGAGCTTTTGTAAATTTCAATAACTATGGTAGATTCATACGTATTGAAGCATGGTTGGGGAGCATGAAGAGAGCAGTGATTATTCCTGAGGCAGATTATAACTTGGGATGAGAAGATATAGCAAACAATATTTTACACTTTCTAGGGAAACAAAGTACAAGCAGGTCTAGACTTCCTCCTACTCATCAAGCCTATGCAGACACAGCAAAAATTTCTCGGTCGCCGGTGACGAAACTTCCAGCCAGGATGGTTAACACTGTAAATACAATTAACCAACACGCAGAAGACGGGAATCACTATTTTCTCTCAAGGTGCTTAGTCGGCACTTTCAACGATCCCTTCAACTACAGCCCCAACCATGAGGTGATACAAAAATGGTTTTTGAATGGGTGGAAGGTTTGCGAGGGTCTGAAAGTAACTCCAATGTCCCACAATCAATTTCTCTTTGAATTTCCATCAAGAAAATAAGCAGTGAGAGTTCATGCTGGAGATTGGTTCTGGAACGGTCGACGCCTTTCATTGGAGTGGTGGTCGCCGGTGGCGGGCACTGAGTTAGCCTCGCAGAGATCTGGTCAAAAATGGATTAAGGCTTTCGAAATTCCCATTAATGCTTGGAAACTCGAGACATATAGAATCATTG